>CABFOW010001779.1:0-129537 GCA_902141385.1 Timema californicum
CTGAACATTACGATTACAATGATCCCTTTATGACGAACACGTTAAAAGTGATTCGTTTGAAAACGTAAATATTTGGAAGTGCTTTTTATCACTGAGCATTGTTGATGGACTCGACGTGGCTCAAGGATCGCGGAGAAACTCCCCTGAGGCCGAGGCGAGGATCTCGTGTATCTGTGGCCTTGGTTTGAAGAGTGCTCCTGCCAAATTTCGTTAGTAGTCGCTCCAAACATTTGACAGTTATCGTGGAACAAAGACCCAGACAGAGAGATGAAATGGCAACTAGTTAGGTTAGGTTGGTGGGAGTCAAGGGGGCACAAGGAACTTTTTTTTACCAAAGTAAATCAAATATTGCTCCAGCAGAAAACGAGTTTAATTTTCCTTCAAATAGTGACCTCAATAGTAGTTGTATTTGTCATGAGTATAGCGACATTAGATGACAGACTTTCTAAATTAAATCAAAAAGTTGGAATTAAATTCCAAGACAACCTTGACAGATATCCGAAAGCTTCGGTGGCCGCGTGGTCTAACGCGCTATTCTCGTGTTGGACTATAATGCCGGAGACTAGGAGATTGGGGTTCGATACCAGTCGGGTGCATTGAGGTTTTTCTAAATGGATTTACACTCTCCCTCCACGCGAATGAACTTCCTCTAAATTAAACCTTCATGATCCCTAACCCATTAGTGTAATTAGTATATAGGCGTATAACCTGAACTTTTGAAGTCACCATGTGAAGAAAATTAAGCTATATTTCTATTTTGATTTACTTTGACAAAAAAATGTTTTGATAAAAAAAATCCCCTGCAAAACCGCTGGCCTTTCCTCGCGTTCCCTAAACTCCCACGAAACACACTACGCTCGGACAAAAAAGTAGTCAGCAATTTCGGCCGCAATAAAAATATGTTGATTATTTTCTAAAACGTTCCTATCCAGCCAGAAACCTAATATTAGAGTGGAAGCGGCCGATAAACACACATTACATACAATCCGATGTCATTTTTTCCTGTTCTCTATTTCATAGAAACAAAATAGAGATGAATAAACAAAAATAATACAGGTCACACACAAAGTCGCGACCTTGGTAAAGTCAAGCGATGCGACGCGGCGCACGTGCGTCGCAATGGCCGCCACAACGGACGCCGAGGTCCTAATCAATAACTCAGTTACGCGGAAATGACTGAAAACCACTAAGCGATATGTAGGGCAATTGTTTAGTCTATCTGTTAGGAGAGGTTAAGATAATTATGGTGTGGGGGAGGGGAGACCCGTTTCGGTGACCGCATAGTCTAAGGCATCACTCTCGCAGTAGACTAGACTGCTGATTACAGGAAGATAGAGGTTATAATCTCGGTCGGGTGTGTTGAGGCTGCCCCCCCCCCTAAAAAGTTTTTCACTCTCCCTCCACGCAAATGCGGACAATAGTCTTATAAATATAACCTTCCTAATCCCTAAAACCAATAACTTAATTAGTACATAAGCGTATAGTCCGAAATGGTAAGGACGCAGGGCTAAAAAAAAATAAGGTGGGAGTTTAGGGGACGCGAGAAAAGGTCATTATTATTGTAGTTTTTCCTTTATTAAAACTTTTTTTTGTCAAAATAAATAAAATAATTCTCCAGTAGAAACATAGTTTAATTTTATTTCCACGGTGACCTCAACATTTCTTTAATATCTTCTGTCAAGGGAGTCCTGGAATTTAATGGCAACTTTCTCTCTTCAATTATTATTATTATTATTATTAGCACCGTGTCTTACTACCCGTTCGGGTTATACACACTTACGCTAATGTGTAATGGTAGGGTGATCGTGAGATGAAATGAAGGACCTACAATTTAACGTGGGATCCGAACCACGGTGGAGGCCAGTCATTCCACACATTCACAAGTTGTCATTAATACACGTCTTGTCAGAGGTAAAGGAAGGATTTGGTAATCAGATAAATCTGTACCGGGACCAAGGATTGAGCCCCGGACCTCAGCACAGAAGTTTGACACCTTACCCCTAGACCGCCAGGTCACCTCTCTTCATTTAAAAAGTTTGTCATATAATGCCGCTATGTTCATGATATATATTCAAGCTGTTGATATCACCATGTATAGAAAATTATTGTTTTGCAATAAAAACTGCACAAACACTGGTCTCTTGTCGCGTCCCCTACAACTCCCACCTTAAAGGCGAATCGTAAGGGGGGGGAGGGGGTTGTGAGTAGAGTTATTCAAGCCCCTCCCCTTCCCCGATTACGATTCGGGTGACCGGGTGTCAGAAGCGACCACAAAAACGTTCATCGTGTTCAGAGCGACCAAACATATTTTTAAACCCAACCCGAGCGAATAACCTAGGTATGTGTCAAAAATAAATAATGTTTATTATTAACCTAACATAGCCTAATTTTTAACACATACACGTCACTCATTAAGAGAATACGTTAAAGGAAACCGACGCATAACAATAATGTAGTCGCTTCCGACACGCGTGGTAAGAATCTGGTCGCATGCAACCCCAATTTTTTGGCTGGGTTGCTCCGATCACGGTCCCTTACAAGCACGACACCTCATAGGGCGATAAGCACCTCTCTGCCGGCACCGAGAGACCGGGATTACATCCTGCCCAGATCAATCGAAAATAATTTCGATATAATAAAGCGAGTGTGGGGATCAGTTTCTTAAAATTAATCCTTCTTGTAATAGATTTTTAGATTAGATAGTTCGCTGATAGCCAGTAAGCCTACGAAAACAACATTCCTGACGAGAGTGGATCGATGTTGCCCGAGCTGAAGAATGATTGGAGAGAAAAACTAAAAAAGATACTTTTTGGGAAGGGGAAAGAAGGGAAGTAAGTAGGTCCTCACAAAATTGGAAAAAGTATAGAGGACACGTCAGAATCTCACCAATCTAGAATCTTTGCAAGTATCAAAATTCCTTCCCTGACTTTTTTAGGTTTTTCATATAAAAAATAAAAATATCCTCTCAGAAAACACCAATGTAAATATCGATACAAGACTCTTAAAAAATTGGTTTTATTATAAGAGAGCAAATTAGTATAGAGCCTAAATGTGGGGAATGCCAGGCCTCCACCGTGGTTCGGATTCCACGTTAAGCTGTAGGTCCTCCATTTCATCTCACAATCACCACTACCATTACACATTAGCGTACGTGCGTATATCCCAGCCCTAACGGGTAGTAAGACGCGGTGCTAGTAATAATAATAAATAATATTATTATTATTAATAATAATATTATTAATATTATCATTATTGTTATTATTATTATTATTATACAGCCATTTGGAAAAAAAAACATCACTCATTCCATCTATTTATTAATCTATTACTCAAATTTATTAGGAGGATCTTAAACACATTTTGACATAATCACAGGTCAGTATTTACATTAAGAGAAAGAAAATAATGAATATTGTAAAGCCGGTGTGTTCTTGAATGGCGGGTTTTTAGTAATTCAAAACCAATGTCTCTGCTTTTCGCAAATTTGCACGAACAAAGAGATAAATATATTCATTTACAATGTGTCACATACTCTCTTAAAGTTCGTATTTTTCATATGATCACAAGAATATCTAAAGATTCGAGTTAATATTTATTTAAAATTAACCTTGGTGTGTAAGAACTAACAAAAAGAAGCATGAATGTTTTCTTTCCTATCGCTAAAAAAAAATCATTATTATTTCAACATTTTTGCTTTCCATAGCTGCAGTAGGATTTTTCTAAAAGTATGTTGTCGGTGTTGTAAAGGCCCCGTTTGAATTAATGTTTTGATGTATAGCATAAGAGCGGTTAATGGTTGGCCCTCATTGACATTCAACAAACATTTAACGGCTCACAACGCAAAATATGTTGGGAGTCATTTGTGTCACGTGTTACGAGGACATGGACATTACAAACTTTAAATATTGTGGTACTTTGGTAGAAAGGAACTTTTAGAAAATATTATTTATTTATTTTTGCTGTCCACAATGATAAATGTTATTATCTTTTTTAAGACCACGTCTTACTACCCATTCAGGTTATACACTTATGGACTTATTACGCTAATGGGCCAGCGACGAGCAAGGCTGATTTATAAAAGTGTACCCACATTTAAATAAAGTGGGAAACCGATTAGGAAAAGCTACACTCAGTGCACCCAACCGGGATCGAACCACGACCTACCTGTTATCGGTAGTGTAGTCTATTGCAAGAGTAGTGCCTTAGACCATGAGGCCACCGAAGCAGGTTAGTTTATTTTATTTTTAAGGAGAAGGGGACTATAAAGACGACGAATGCTTGGAGCAAGGAAAGAAGATTAAGTTTCAGGATATAAAAAAGAAGCTTCCATTGCTGAAGGAAGGCAAAGGACCTGTCGAAAGACAGAACATATAACAATAAGTGTTATCTCCTAGGCATTGATATTATTATCAATCAAAAGTGACAGTTGAAATAACACAAGACCTGACATATAGGGTGTGAAGGAAACAATTGTACGATCTACGCTAAGGAAAGTGATGGACAACGTGCTGAGGTTTGCCTGACGTCCGGTGGAGCTCACTTGAGTGACATCTTCAAAAAGTGAAAAAGTATAGTACCGTTTTCAGGGTGTTCGGAAACTCATAACCCAAACTGCACATATAACTTGTTTGAACCGAAAGTAATACAAAATCCCTATACACTTTAATTCGTAAAACTATGCTAGTACCATTAAATTGTGTTCAAAATTTCGGTATACAGCGCCGGGAGATCAAAGCTGTCAAGCATGCGTGTACAACAGGTTGCATAAGCGCGCGGCATTACTCACCTCGACATCTTGGAGCATGGCAGCAGAACATACCACAATAGTAAACAACACACCATTCCATCTAGAAACGGGAATACTTTCGAAGGGCCATTATTAACGATCCTACATCACAGAAAGTGCTTGCCAGTATTACATGTGCAGTGTTACGCGCCTAACTCCTATGCAACTTGTACACGTATGCTTGACAACTTTTCTCTCCCGGCGCTATACGCCGAAACTTTGTTTAACGGTATTAGTATAGTTTCCAGATCTAAGCGTATAGGGATTTTGTATTACTTTAGGTTCAAACAAGCTATATGTGAAGTTTGGGTTGTGGGTTTTCGCACACTCTGTATAATTTGTTTTTATTTAAATAGTGAATATTTACTTTACAGTTTAAGCGCTAGTTTTTCAAGTTATTAAACGTCTAATTGTTTCGGCCCTACCCTGTATGAATACCTAAAAGTAGATCTAGTTACGTGTCTATAGTACAATTTTGGTAAGGAGGAACGTTTATGACAGTTACAAGAGTTACTAAAACAATTTTGGCATATTAATAAGTAGAATGATGTGATCTATTATTATTATTATTATTATTAGCACCACGTCTTATTACCCGTTCGGGTTATACGCACTTACGCTAATGTGTAATGGTAGGGTGATTGTGAGATGAAATGGAGGACCTACAGTCTAACGTGGAATCTGAACCACGGTGGAGGCCTGGCATTCCCCACATTCACAAGATGTCTTGTCAGAGGTGAAGGAAGGGTTTGGTAATCAGATAAATCTGTGCCGGGACAGAGGATTGAACCCCGGCCGCCAGCATAGAAGTCTGACACCTTACTTATCCCCTAGACCGCCAGGTCGATGTGATCTAAAACTGTCACTATTAAAACTTGCTTCGATGACCACATGGTCTAAGGGGTCACTCTCACCATGGATTAGAATGACGATGACGGGAATATTGAAGTTCAAATCTCGACCGGGTGTACCGGGGGGGGGGGTCTTTCCTAAATGGTTTTCCACTCTCCCTCAACGCAAATGCACATTAACGTAATTAGTACATAAGCGTACAGCTTGGACTGGTAGTAAGACAAGGTGGTAAAAGTACCATGGAGGATAAATATCACACAATTTCGGAGGGTCATTGGTTCAGCGTATATAAGTCGTGTTATGTCAGCGATGATATTGATTATTCGTTTATTTGTGCGCGCGCTCTTGAGGTACGCTTAGCTATCAGCGAGTTAAACTACTAGCCAAATTTCATAGGAAGGGCCTTTATCTGACATATACAAAAGTTACAGCTTTCAAGTGTTCACACGTCAGGTCATTTGATATTCAGCTGTCACTTTTGAAATATATTATCAGTAGCTATAAAATAGCACTCATTATAGAGTAAAATGGTATCAACGCGGCTTGAAAAAAATAATTACAGTATTTTTTTAAAGGCCCTTTCTCACCAAATTGAACTTGAAAAAACATTAAAGAACAGGATGATAAAATACACTGTGTACATGCAAGTTGGAAGAATTTAATTTTAAGGGGGTTCAAGGTCATTGTGTTAAGACATACTATTAAGCCCTAAAAAATAAGAAAATAGTTATTTTATACAGTAGTGGACAGTGGTGGAACTTTATTTGTATGGAAGGGGATGGAAGTGGGGGGTTAAAAAAGTAACAAAAAAGTTTGTATGGACTTTCGATCCTCCCCCCTTACCCCGTCCCCCCCAACAGTTAATGTTAGAAAATTGAATGATCCTAGAAGAATTTAGTAGTCCACGTTTGGAGAAATGTGGAAAATTATACTCTTTTAACAGCTATTTAGATTAATGACTCTCCCGAAAAAAAAATTGGATAGGCCTATTCTTATAGGTTACTAGACCCTTCCCCCCATTATTATTTTCAACACACATATTGAATAATAATAATAATAATAATATTTAGCACCACGTCTTACTACCCGTTCGGGTTATACGCTTTAAGTACTAATTACTCTAATATATTAAGAATTGGGAAGGTTGAATTAGAGGAAATGAACCCGCATTTGCGTGGAGGGAGAGTGAAAACCATTTAGGATCCCACCCCCAACCCCAGTTCACCCGACCGAGATTCGAACCTCGATCTCCCCGTCCTCAGCAGTCGAGCTCAACACGACAAGCACGTTAGCCAACTACGCCACCGAGGCGGGTCAAAAATTGAAGAATCATCATAGACTCTACCATAAAATATGAGTGACTATAGACATTTTTATGAGGAATAAATTAAATTTTCAAAATAAAATATAGCCTATGTCACTCGCTGATAATGTAGCTTTATATTGGAGAAAGAATTTTTAAAATCGGTCCAGTAGTTTTTGAGTTTATCCATTACAAAAAAAAAAAATCAAATCTTTCCTCTTTATAATATTAGTGTAGATTTGAACTAATCCTTTTCATTTTTTGTTTTGAAATTTGGAATGCCCTAAAATAATTGTTCTTTGCTTGACTGTTTTTTTTTCTTTCGAAAATTAGATGCCTCTAAAAGTTATTTGAAGTGGGTTTCCACCAAGAAATTTTTAAAATCGGATGGCCTTAGAAACCATTTGGAATAGACCAGATTCAAGTAGATGGAGAGGTTGAGGCTAAAATTATAAGCGGGTGCAATAGTGGGGTGGTTTTCAAAAGAGGATGTCCCACTGATGTTTTCCCATCCTCTCCCTAAGATAATGTGGGTACATTTTCTATAAATACCCTCTTTCTCAATCTTTTAGATCACGCCATCAAATAAACTTTGTGTAAAAATAGCGTACCAGTTTAAACAAATTATATCAAAGTTTATAGTCAAACGTCTCTCTTTGATTTTAATTCCAACATTTTTTTTTTTAAAGGAGGAATATATTTTTAATGAATATTTCTCCCCAGATTAGTTTGGCTTACGATCTCTTCCCTCCCGGCGAGATGATCTCTTAGAGCTGAAGGCAGGGTTGGATGGACGCCATCATGTCTGACTCGGAAGAAAAAAAGATGAGGGCGAATACCAGTCAGGCGCACGCGGTTAAAAATAAAAAATAAAATAGAGTTTCTCATTGAATAAATACAGACACACGACTCTTATAAAACTTAGCCTCAACACAATTCCGTCATAACTATGCACTGCTTCCGATCGTCCGTATGCGGCAAAACAAATAAGCACTGAAGGTTAGTGTAGCGAACGCGGTTTAGAGGCCAGTATTTTTGGAATTATATCAAAACCTTATTTTTTGTTTTAAAGAAATCAAATAATTCTCTAGCAGAGAGTATAATTTTCTTCGTTTGCTGACCGAAACAATACTTGAATATATGTCAAGGGTGTCCTGGAATTTAATGACAACTTTTCCTCTCCATTTAAAAAGTTATCATCTAATGCCGGTTAGCTCTTGACGGATATTAGGTGACCTAGCGGTCTAGGGGTAAGGTGTCGGACTTCTGTGCTGGGGTCCGGGGTTCAATCCTTGGTCCAGGCACAGATTTATCTGATCGTCAAACCCTTCCTTCACCTCTGACAAAACGTATATTAATCACAACTTGTGAACGTGAGGAATGCCAGGCCTCCACCGTGGTTCGGATCCCACGTTAAACTGTAGGTCCTCCATTTCATCTCACAATCACCCTACCATTACACATTAGTGTAAGTGCGTACAACCCGAACGGGTAGTAAGATGCGGAGCTAAGAAAAGCCTTTTTTAATCTGTCAGATGCTTATTCGTAATATTATTAGCACCGCATCTTACTACCCGTTCGGGTTATACGCACTTACACTAATGTGTAATGGTAGGGTGATTGTGAGATGAAATGAAGGACCTACAGTTTAACGTGGGATCCGAACCACGGTGGAGACCTGGCATTCCCCACATTCACAAGCTGTGATTAATACACGTGTTGTCAGAGGTGAAGGAAGGGTTTGGCAATCGGATAAATCTGTGCCGGGACCAAGGATTGAATCCCGGACCCCCAACACAGAAGTATGTATGACACCTTAGACCACCAGGTCACCTTTTCATTCGTAATAAAATTGTGGTATATTCATACGTCAAGTCATGTTAACGGCAGCTGTCACTTGACATACATTATATCAATACCTGTAAAATAACACTAATAATATTGTAAATATGTTATTCATGTTGACAACAAAAAGAATGTGTATTTTCTGAAAGGCTCTTCCTAAGAAAAATGGACTGTACAGTGATCTTAGAGCTACTTCAGGCACTACCTCAACTGACATGCAGACCTCTCTCTCGGCCGGAAGGATAATTAAAGCCGCGACTTTAAAAATAAATCGAATAATTTTTACTAAGACCTAGTTTTTCAGAACTACCACGGTATATTCGTATCAATATTAGTCGCCCTTCGCCGACCTCCACATTTTGGAGGCCAACTGGCACCCAATATAAATAGTCATAGTTAGAAGACAAACAATATTAAACTGTCCAAGCAAGATTTCAAGTGGATGATAGGTTAAGTTGTTTTCACACTGTTAGAAGTGGAACACAATTTAGAAAAATAATAATGGAAATCCAATAGGTAAAACGGGTAAAAACCGGTATTTTATTAATATATAAGTTTAGATTTATCCAATTTAGCTTTTATAAAGTAATTGGTAAATGAGGTTGTTTCGGTGAAAACAAAAATACGAAATCTAGATTTATCCGTAACATTTACAGTCTTTTATCAGCCCATTTTTTTTCTTTAGTTTATTTTGAGCACATAATATAGAACATCCTTATTTTCACACGTTGTGTAATTTGTTTTGGCTACACGATATTTATTTACACACATAGGTAGTTTCTGTAATTTGTTTTGTCTACATTATATCTATAAATCCTTATTTACACACATAGGTAGTTTCTGTAATTTGTTTTGTCTACATTATATCTATAAATCCTTATTTACATACATAGGTAGTTTATGTAAATTGTTTTGGCTACATTATATCTATAAATCCTTAATTACACACATAGGTAGTTTTTGTAAGTTGTTTTGGCTACATTATATCTATAAATCCTTAATTACACGCATAGGTAGTTTCTGTAAGTTGTTTTGGCTACATTATATCTATAAATCCTTATTTACACACATAGGTAGTTTCTGTAAGTTGTTTTGGCTACATTATATCTATAAATCCTTAATTACACGCATAGGTAGTTTCTGTAAGTTATTTTGGCTACATTATATCTATAAATCATTATTTACACACATAGGTAGTTTCGGTTAGTTGTTTTGGCTACATTATATCTATAAATCCTTAATTACACGCATAGATAGTTTCTGTAAGTTATTTTGGCTACATTATATCTATAAATTCTTATTTACACACATAGGTAGTTTCTGTAAGTTATTTTGGCTACATTATATCTATACATCCTTATTTACACGCATAGATAGTTTCTATAAGTTGTTTTGGCTGTACAATATCTAGAAAATCATTATTTACATACACAGGTAGTTTATGTCATTGTTTTCAAAATATCTAGAAAATCGTTATTTGCACAGAGAAGTAGTTTCTGTAATTATTTGTTTTGGCTATACAATATCTAGAAAATCATTATTTATATACACAGGTAGTTTCTGTAAATTGTTTTGGCTGCACAATATAAAAGAAAATCCTCATTCATACAGATAAGGAGACAAATGGCAACATATTTTCTTACAACTAGCCTTGCAATAATACTCTTCAATTAGAATGACCCAGAAGCTTGAAAGAGACAATTTGGGATTTTTTAAAATTCTAAGTTGAACAACGAACAATTTTTTTTATTTAAAAACTGCATGTAACATTCCTAAATAATAATATTAAGTGTCCAATTTGGAGGCAGTGATGAACAGGTATCTTAGTCAGTTTAAAACTTCAAATTAATGAAAGAAAATACTTTTCAAATGTATCTTTCAATATTATGAGCTGGTCAATGGTGTACTTTTTTTTTTAATATCGAATAGTCCTGTACCTATATGTAAGATATTTCCTAAAAATTTGAGTGTATGTGTTGTTTTGTATTACACTTTAAAAAAAGTTAAAATACCTTTTTAAATATAGAATCAAGAATTTGAGGAACCCCTGAAACATATATACAGAGCCATAAGGTTCCGCGCAACACAATTTGAAAACCATTGATTTAGAATAAACATGTCAAGTTAGATTTAAGTACATGTGAAATTATCTGCTAGTGAAGGTAGTACTGGATTGGTCCACGAAATTTATAGCTTAGACTCAACAAGTGAAATTACAATCGGTATATTAAGTTTTAAAAAAGACCGGCCAATTATTGTATCATTCTAAGGTCTAAACTAATAGATGCAAACATTTCAAATTTGCTTACGTACCTATAGTGTATTCAGCAATGAATCAATGACGCAGGAGTCCCTAAAAGACACATTCTAACACTTCCACGGCAATTAAATTAAAAGAGGAAATAGAAAAAAGCTTAAACCAATCAAACACCAACATTATGATATTGGCACACAACGTCAGTATTCAATCCGCATCGAAGATAATCCGTTCAGTTACTTTAAATTTAATACATTTAAACACCAAGAATGGGCTTATTTTTCTTCTAAAAAATCTCAACTATATTCTCGTTACCGGAAAATAAAATTGACAAGACATAAAATAGAGAGAACAGAAAATGGGTAGAAATAAAAAAGTGAGAGAGAAAAAAGAAGGTGAATCGGTCGAACGTGTTCGCAGAACAGTCGCGTCGCATCTGTAGGCACAAGGCGACACACATGACCTCGACGCTCGAGAGGCGGCGCACGCGCAAAAACGCGACGCCTACCTCTCTCCATTTCCGCACGTCGCGGCGAGAGGCGCTCGTGAGCAGAGTAAGTCGCCACGTCGGGAGTGTTCCCGGCACGTCATCTTGGAGGTAGGTACGACGCCATCGCACGCGACAGGAATATGACGGTGAAAGTGTGATAGATGAAGGCCCGGTAGGGGAGGGGGTAGTTATTTCCCGCGAGATACAATATCCATGCTAACCGCTTCAGTGATCGAATGGTCAAACTCCATTACTCGCCATTTACTAGACTCCCGATGACGGAGAGATCGAGGGTTCGAATCCCAGTCGGGTGTACTACAAATGGTTTTCCTAAATGTGTTTGCACTATCCTTTCTCGCAAATACAGGTACACTTCCTCTGTATTCAACCTTACTCATCCATAACATATTATCGTATATAGCGTTTATATATATTACCCGAACTGGTAGTAATGCGCGACGATGAAAAAATTATATATGTTTAATTGGAGCCAACACACGGCCCCTTGCACAAAATAAGCCCCCGCCAAACGATTCTTTCAAGTCTAACCATTTAATTCAAGCTATTGAGCAAATCATTTATAAAGTTTGTTGATCATTCGCATAGGTGGTACCTCAAGTTTCCTAGAGATAAACACTTTTCATGGTCAATGGCCAGGGAAAAAAATATTAATCGAGTTTAAATTAAGTTAAATAAACATAAAGTAGATTTATCGTCTTGAGTTCCAAAATAAGTAATTTTAAAGTAACAGCATGCGACTTAATTACATATCCCACATACTCAAGAAACCGCGTGGACAGTAAAGAAGTAAAGGTTTCCAAAATAGGCTACAACATGATAAAGTAGGTGGGATGATTAAACCTGATTTGCCTTTTTAAATAAGATTCTAAGAAAAGACTTTATAAATACATAAATAATAGCTAGTCTGAAAATTTTAAAAAAGTCCACATTTTTTTTAGCACCGCATCTAACTACCCGTTCGAGTTATATGCATATGTAATAATTATAATAATGATTAGGGATGAATAAGGTTGAATTTAGAAGTATATCCACATTTGCGTGGAGGGAGAGTGGAAAACCAGTTTGGAAAGAACACCTTCAATAAACCCGACTGGGATTCCGACCCTCGATATTCCCGTAATAGGAAGTCTAGTATATTGTGAGAGTGACGCCTTAGACTACGCGGTCACCGAAACGCGTTTCATTTGTCAATCTCAAAACTGTAAAAAATTGACGGCTCGATCAAAAAAATGACATATGAGGTGAATATCCGCGTGAGTATGACTCATGAAAGCAACCTTTAAAAGTCAGATAGGTGTTAATAAATAGTGAGCCGGCTACAGTGATGTTATCTTCAGGAAGCAGACTAACACAGGAGTTTGTTTCGTAAAACAGTTTAACTGAGAGCGTAGAAATTTCTTGGGATGTTTAGTGAGAGTCCAATCAACAATATTGAGAGAAAATACGCCAATTCTGACGTCTAGAGCCATCAATGGTGTAATTACAGTGGACAGGGGTGTTAGAAACCATCCCCTTCCCTCCAAGTGCGAGATAATTTAAAACTCCGTTTTGCTATGGCAGCCTTAGTTAGTTTGCTGTATTTATTATATATTTTTGTTCTACTGTCGAAAATAATATTTACATACTCACAGTAATTTGGCTGGAAATTTGCAAACCAGATCCATGGCCACCCGCAAAATATTTTCCTCCACCCCTCCAAACGAGCTTAACCAGGCTACAAATTTAAAGCCGTTCACTTTTAGGGTAGTTTTAATTAAGAGCAGACAAAAATCGCCTTCCTGTATAAATCAACCAGTTTTTACAAAGCTCGGGAAGTAGTGCCCCCGCCCCCTCTCCATAAATCAACCCCCAAACGAGCTTACTCAGACTTCAAATTACAAAGAAAACTTAAAATAAAATGGCACTTTTTTTAGTTCAAATGAATGTTTTCAAATTGTCTAGTTGTAAACAATCTTCAACTAATGTCTAATAGTTTACTTGAAAGGGGGTGAGTTGTAGATGGAGGGGGAAGGAAGGGGGAGGGTGGGGGGTGTTGCCGATACCTGAACTATTGTGTTCGGACAGCCACTCTTGGAAACATACTCTTTGCAATGAACCATTTGAAAGTGAGTTGTTCAAAAAATATCTCAGTTGAAAGTGGTGATATCACTGAGGACTGCAACTAGTGACATCCAGTGGCCGAGGACTCAATCTGTTTCAAGAAGAGCAGCGAAACTGCCATAATGTTGTGTATCTGTTGTTTCCTTTTCTGTGGACTGAGCTGAGAGAAGTTACTAGGGCAGGGATGGCCAAACAACGATCCGCGGGATAAATACTTCCCACCTGGGTTTTCAATTAGGCCCATGGGATACACTATTAAAATGCGTTGCATCGTGAAGCAGGTTTTTTTTAAATACAACAAAACTGTAGTTTATATATGTAACGAAAATTCTCAGTCACCATTTACAAACATAGTACATCATTCTCAAAAAAATATATGACAATGTTTGAATCATTGTATTCATGCGAACAAGTGTTTTCAACCACGAAACTTAGGATACGAGTGATCTTAGAAACCAACTTAATTCCCGCAGTTTAACCCAAATTATGAAATTATTCTGAAATCTAATTCACAGTTTCACTCACCTAACACCCCATTATTTAAATCTTCTGGACGAAATTAAAAACATAATAAGTCACCATGGTATTTATGATATATCTATATTCTCAATATATTTAAACTTGTTCATAGTCTATTATGTGTGTTTATCTTTTTTATTTTAAATGAAATTTGAAGAATGATTAGTAAATAAAGGTATCTAGCTCACCAATTTTCTTTTCTCCCATTTGACTCTCCTGTAAGTAAGTTTGCACATTCATGTATTCGACTATTTTTTTTAGTACCGTGTCTTATTATCCGTTCAGGTTATACGCTTATGTACTAACGACGCTAATGGTTTCAAGGATTAGGAAGGTTATATTTAGAAAAAAAACTGTAATCGCATTTGCGTGGGAGAGAGTGGAAAAAAAAAAACCTCAGTACATCTGACCGAGATTCGAGTCTCGATCTCCCCATCATCGTCATCCTGATCTACTCCGAGAGTCGCGCGTTAGACCACGCGGCCACCGAAACGTGTACCTTGACTATTCCAGGGAAACTCTAACCGTGGAAATAGGGGAAAAGAGAGAGAGAGGTACACAGTGAATCAACACTTCGGCGATAAAAAATAAATAAAAAAGGACGAAGCAGGCCACCATTTCAGTTGGCAACATGTGGGAGAGCGCTTGATAGTGACAGCTGGTTGGTTTTGACAGAAGACTCGCAAATTGCCCGCTGGAGCAAACATATAAAAAAAGCCTATTTATTCTTTTTTTCAAAAAGTGTGCGATACATGTTGTATAGAGGTGAGGAAAGTGTCACAATGTAATTGAATATCTGCTACAACCAAGAGAATAAACCCAGCGGGGGCTATTTCCTGACTCGACGTCCATAATGACGATCTGGAATTTCTCAGAATTATTATACAATACCTATTCGGCCATGTGGCTAGGAAATGTTGATACACACAAAGGGCCGTTCTATGTGAGGGGCGCGTGGCAGGACAGAGCTTATCATTATGAGCGATATTCACGATTTAATCTTGCCTGTAAGGGGGAAGCTAAGCATCCAGACTTTTTTGTTCAAATTTCATGATAAAATTAATTTTTTTAATTGAATGCAAGGAATAAAGGCCACGGTGCATCGCAAAAAATCTCTTTTTATCATAAAATAGAGAAATTTACTAAAAACTCGTCAGATTTGTGAAACAAAATAATATTCCCTGTTAGAGAAACATTGAAAAAGGAGGGAAATATTACAACAAAACAATTTCCCATTTCAAAGACCCGAATTAAAAAAACATGTAGCTCAGATACTACTGGTTTTATAAAAAATATATTTCAAATAAAAGATGTTTATTTTTAATAAGAATACAACTCTACAATGTTAAGTTATTTGGTATCCCAATTAGTCGCGGAGATATGATCAAAATTGGAAATTTCTGCCTATGTATTATATGTCCAAAAATATTTCCATTTTAATAAAATAGTTGACTTTTTACGTATTTATTAAGAAGGTTGTCACCATCCTTATTAGAGCAAAATAAAAAAAACTAGCGAATAGTGGATTTTTAAGATTCATTTCTATAGTTCAATAAAGCATGATGTGGCAAAAATTAATAATCTAAAAATGCTTGCATAATAAATTTTACAATATAATAATTACTGTACATAAATTCTCAGATAGTCAATAGATTTTGTTTTTCTCAAATAAACCAACATATCATTTTGATAATGATATTAAACACTTTTCAGATATATAGTTTAAACACAAACGTTACTCATTGTAGTTTTTAATTTCAATTTTTCTACAAAATCAATCAACTATCGTCAAATGATGTTTTAAGGAAATCGAATAAAGGCTCAATTATTATTTATATTGTAAAACAATCCCCGAATAGAGTTAAAGACTTTAAACAAAATCATCAGAGCCATTTAATTAGAAAAATAATAATCAATATTTAAAAAATGTGTGACAGACATACACCCATATTTTGTTGGAAGAACAATAGAATAAATAATTATTGCAAATATTTCTTTGCGGCCAACACAGATAAGCTTTTACTTTATTATTTGTGTTATTCTATACTCTAAAGGTATATATATTCTCTGCCAAAAGTGACAGCTGCAGAGCACATGACTTTCTGTTTGAATATATTTAAAAAAATTTAGTAATTTTAATAATCATTAGTAATTTTAATAATTAACTTCTACTTCTCTTCCTACCAAGATCATACTATACATACCTAATCACGCCGGTCCCTTAAGGAGTAGGCAAGGTATGTATGAATCTCATCTTTTAAATTAGTTAATATTAAACCACCCTTAAATAATTGTTTCTAAAAAAATAGTTTATTTTCATACACATAACTTCAAGCCCATCAAAGCTATAATAGAAATTTTCCAGAATAATTAATAAGTACACAACGCCATGTTTTCAGGGTTAGAATAAAAACCACGATTTGGCCTCGAGGTATGACCGACCATACCACATCTAAATATCAAGTCTGAACGAAATCAATTGAACCGTTTTGACTATAGACCAAGTGTACAGTTTTGTAAAAATCCACTTTTAAAAAATTTGGGGGTACAAAATTGTAAAATTCATTCATAATCATGAGGTTGACAAGTGTTTTGCGATTGCAATATTTTCTCTTTTTTAATATGTATGATCAGCTTATGTGGCCGCATGGTTTAAGGCGCTATTCTCGCAATAGACTGGACTGCCAATGACAGTATGTATGAAATGTATGAGAAAGTAAAAAAGGAATAAACCATAACAATTAAGTAGCTGTACTAGTAAATTTATTGAAATAGTTTCACAATTCACTGTTTTAAAATGTTTCACAGATAACTGCAAGCAATTGGGAAATACAAGATGTTTCAGTGGCAGGTCTCAAATTTTTAAATAAGTTATTCGCTTGACTTAATAACTAAATAATAAAGTAAATGCGTGTAAATGAGTGGTTGATAATGGGATCTTGACTCATCATGATGTCAAGAGCTAAAAGTGTCCAACCTCGTCTTCGAGACATATTTGCTGATACACGCCTCAACATGCCTGTGTTGATATTGTTTATTTAGGTCGTGATGTTTGCCCTGAGATCCTGAACGGTCTGTGGTGTCTCGTGGATCGCACAAGGGGTTTCTGACGCCCAAATTCTCGTGTTTTGGGAATTTACATATCCTGAGAGATGAAACCAAGAATCATCGGTAAACCCCGTCATCGTCAAAATTCCAGGGCTTCTTGAGGATCCAATTACATTAACGTACAGCTTGATGTGGTCAGGTTTCAACAACTGGTGTACAGTTGTCATTATGTTCGGCCAGAATTTTGCCTGCTTAGCTGCTCCTCGGCAGATCACCACAGAGAAGCCGGTCTACTGTGTCAATCGGCGCAATGATTTGCTTCTTCTGCACACTGCTACCCTTTTGACGGCGGGTTGTGCTTCTCAATCTCACTTAGTAATGGAACCTGTTCCTTCCAACTTCACCGCGAGCTTTAAATTCATCTTCCAGTTAGAAACATTACGAACACCGTACGCGAGTTGGTAAATCCTTTGTGTGGCGGTAACGAAATTGATGATCCGGTAATTCGTCAACGTTAAACACGCGCTGCTAGACTGTGTACACTGTACGACATCATCGTGAATACTGATGGCTGATGAGTTAACGCGAGAACAGCCAGTAAAGTCAGCACCAACGCCATCTTCAAAAATATCTCCTACATTTTACGCGCCGTTTGAATGCACTTTACATTTAACCACGGCCAAAAAGTGATACTTCCCACTGACACACCCTGTCTTGATTTTAGTGTGTTTGCACCTTACTGCAAATGTAGATGCATTCTAGCTGTCAAACAAAACGCCAAGCCAGGCGCCTCCTTCAATCCTCGAGGTACGGTATTACATCCATACGGCCTACGAGAGAGAACACAGACTGACAGGCACAAGATAACCGCAGGCTGTCAAACAAACTTTGTTCAAGCGAGGAAATCAGGAACACAACAGGAATTCGACTGACACTATCGAGAGAAGAGACATTTTGACCCCCCATAAACTCAACATTAAGTTAATATTCCACTACATCGAGCGGGAACACACTTCAAGGCTATCGGATTGGGAGGAGCGAAGAAAATTGGTTAGTATATAAAGTTTTTTTTTACAGGCACACAATTTTGAAACTCGCCACACGTAAAAGATTGCATCTTGAAGTTGGGAGGAGATTGAGAAAAGAATATAGGTTAAAAAGGGCGTTCCCGTAAGAGTGAGAGAAGACCAATTTTATTTGGTTAAAAAATGTACCTTTATAAAAAGGATTAGTATCACGAACTATGATTCATGGCTAAACAAATAAACTATTTACTATAGACTAAATATACTTTATTTTTCTAACGCATTTTACTAACCACCCGGGCTATCCGTATTTAATTACAGCTATGCGGTAGGGATAAGGAAGCGTGAATAAAGATCAAGTGTATGAAGGGTGCCAAACCATTATAATTCTTTTACTAAAACACCTTAAGTACACCCAACACCGGAATTGAAACTACCTAATCGTCACAAGAGAACCAAACCAAACCAACTTGACGATTAGATCACGTTCTTACAGATGCGAGCTGTAGATTATAACTTTAGTTTCAATATTTTAAAAAACTCGTCAGCTTAAAAATGTTGAACGTGCCACTATGGAGAAATCAGTTTACATATAAAACATTGTATTAAATTATTTAAATAATTTAATATTACATAGAAAAAAAAATTATGATATAAAAATAGCCACAGAGGTCAGAATCATCCTTTTGAAGTCGATTCGCCATTATCTATAAATTCACCCTAACACAAATATGATTTGGGCGTGTATTAAAAAAAAAGGTATTGCATGGACATTAAAAATAAATGTCGAAGAGATAATTATATCCTTGCAAATAACATATTTTATATAACCTATTTTCAATTGTCCACTTGTATTTCATTATTTAAAATGGTAGCCTCCAAGAACCAAAACGGAAGTTATTACTTACGTAAACAATAGCACACAAGGTTAGGTCAGGAGTTACAAGCTGGGCCACACCCTTATAAAAATGATGAACAGCTTCCTAGAACTTTGACCTGTTCCAATAGTGTTTGGCACGACAACCCTAAAAATACGGGATATTATAGAGTTCCCTCACGAAAATAAGGAATAGATAAAAAAAATTATAAAGACCGCACGCACGCCACTTTAATCAAACTCAAGTTCTGAGAAACCGTCCAAGTTATTTCGCGGAAGAAAAGGTTTCCTCAATTTAAACGAAGTGAGCTATATATGCATTTCTTCTTACAATTAAACGTAGTCTTTTCTTACCTTAAATGACGGGGAACAAATTAGGGTGATCGAAAACAAGGTTCTTACGAAGATGTATGTTCCAAAATGGGATCAGGATCCTGGGGAGTCGAAAATGTTACATTATGATGAGTTACATACCCTGTGTTTAACCAAATACTTTATTAGAATAATCAAGCTCGTAGATTACGGCATAAAGGACCTGCAGTGCGAATGGAAGAATCTAGAACTATATTCAGGGCATTGACTGGCAAACACAATCAATGGGAAGAGACCATTGGGATGACCTAGACGCAGATGGGAGGATAACATTAGAATGTACCTGAACGAGATCAGGTGTAACGAGGTGGACTGGATAGAACTAGTTCAAGATAGGGATAGGGTGTAATGAGGTGGACTGGATATAACTAGCTTAAGATAGGGATAGGGTGTAACGAGGTGGACTGGATAGAACTAGGTCAAGATAGGAATAGGGTGTAATGAGGTGGGCTGGATGTAACTAGCTTAAGATAGGGATAGGGTGTAATGAGGTGGACAGGATAGTTAGCTCAAGATAGGGATAGGGTGTAATGAGGTGGACAGGATAGTTAGCTCAAGATAGGGATAGGGTGTAATGAGGTGGACGGGATAGGGTGTAATGAGGTGGACAGGATAGTTAGCTCAAGATAGGGATAGGGTGTAATGAGGTGGACAGGATAGTTATTATTATCATTATTATTAGCACCGCGTCTTACTACCCGTTCGGGTTATACGCACTTACGCTAATCTGTAATGGTAGGGTGAATGTGAGATGAAATGGAGGACCTACAGTTTAACGTGGAATCCGAACCACGGTGGAGGCCTGGCATTCCCCACATTTACAAGATGTCTTGTCAGAGGTGAAGGAAGGGTTTAATAATCAGATAAATCTGTGCCGGGACCGAGGATTGAACCCCAGCCGCCAGCACAGAAGTCTGACACCTTACCCCTAGACCGCCAGGTCACCGACAGGATAGTTAGCTCAAGATAGGGATGGGTGACGTACCTTGGTAAGTATGGCAAATAACTTTTGAGTTCCTAATGACATAAAGTAATTAAATAATAAATTAACACACACGTTTACCGGCAGAGTTGGCTTAGCTATAGGTAAACACTGTTTATTATAACCGCGTCTTACTATCCGTTCGGGTTATACGCCTATGTACTAATTACACTAATAGTTTAGGGATTAAGAAGGTTTAATTGAGAGGAAGTGCACCCGTATTTGCGGGAAGGTAGAGTGTAGAATTATTTCGGAAAAACCACCCACTATGTACCCGACTGGGATCGAACCCCGATCATTCCGTCTTTTGCATTCTAGTCCAACACGAGAATAGCGCGTTGAGATCACGCGGTAACCAAAGCGGATGAGTGTGGTTTGATGTGGGCCTTACAACTGCCTGACAAATTTTAATCTTTTAGTTTCGGCAATTTTGAAATCCCCTCCCCATTTCCTCAATACCCACCTATGAAGTTTAAATATAAAACCATAGTTTTGTTATTTGGAAAGTTCCCTCTATATTCCTGGCAAATTTAATCTTCTACCTTCTCTAAAGGGTTTTTTCTACTTCTGTTCTTGCCTATATCCTCCCCCCCCCCACCCTCCCTCCTTATATCTTCTATAGTTTTATTTTGAAATTTAAAAGGTTCAGACTTTAATATTTATTTGGAATAGTCTCTAAGCTCACTTGCCAAACTTTAATTCTCTATCACCCAAATAAGTAGACGTATGTTTTAGTTTTGTAAATATACACCCTCCCCTCTCCCCCACAGTAACCTTGGTCATTTCTCAGATTTATTCTTAGAAAGTTATACTTTTATTTGGTTACATGAAGGGGTCCTTCTACCTGCTTGCCAAATTTAAATTTTCTACCACACCTAAAAGTATTTGTATATACCATCTATCGAGGCATATGAAAAAAGGATCGATACTTTATTAATATCGATATTTTCCTTTCGATACTAGTTTTTTTTACTCAATATTTTTACTGATATTAGTACCCACACTCCGGTATCGAAAGAAACAACTTTTTTTGTTATCTTCACTCATGCTGGGATTAAATGTTTACTAGTTGGAATGAGTAAGAAGAAAACATAAATTACTTAACATATTCATTCAGCTATAAATAACTTTCCATCAGCTACACTTTCATAGACATTTTGAAACCTGGTATGGTAAAACCTTTTATAATATTCATTATACAATACTATCTATTATACCTACCAAGTTTTTACACATAATATAGACCTAAATACACTATAATATTGTTAACTCATCAGAATTTTTAGTGTTTAAATAAATATGAAAATACAATTATGATTAGAATGACAAAGTTGAAATTATTACTTGATAAAAAAAAAGTCAAGATAAAAATGTTGATACCGATACTTATTTATATCGATATTTTTCTTCCGATACTTTAAATAAGTACAGTATCGATACTTTTCTTTCGATACCACATCCTTACCTCTATCCTCCCTGCCCCGCCTTCCACTTAAAATGTTAACTTTGAAGCCCCTAACCACTTTTCTGCGATTTATACGTAGACATTTCAAATTTTAAAATGTATTTGGCTATCTGGAATTGTCAATCTACATGTATGCTAAATTTTAATTCTATACTCCATCTAAAAAGGTTTTTTTTCTAATGATAGGACCCCAAATTTAAAATTTCCCAATCTTGGGTTTTTCTGGCTATGCTACCTTTCTGCCAAGCAATATTTCAAGTTTCCTGGTGCAGGAGTTAGTTGGGTAAATACGGTGATGAGTGAGTCAGTTCCACACCTTTCTGCCCCTTTCGAACCTTCTTAGTTGAAAAAATTTGAAAATCCCTAAAAAGATCTCACACAATTTTGGAAAGAAACAGTCATTTTAAATTTCAAGGCTCTATCTTTACCTGCTGGTTCAAAAAATACATCGATAGATTTTTTAAACTTTCAAAGGCTCCCTTTTCCTCGGGGATAAAATCTTACAAGACTTATTTGGCTGTCTGGAGTTGTCCTTCCATCTGGCTATCAAATTTATATTGTCTACGAAACTTTTTGTTTTTTTGTTTATTCACCCAATATTTCCTGAAGTACTTTCTAAAAATGTAAGGTATTGAAATTTGATTATTTGGAATGCTCCCTTTACCTTCCTGCCAAATTTAATTTTCTACCTTATCTAAAAAGTACCAAAATTTTAAGTCTCGCTTTGGGCACATGAAACCCTTTAACCGGCCTTATGTACAACCCTGTGTTCAAAGTTGTGGGAGGACACACAGTGGTGACAACTGCTCTCTGTATTAATGAACTGACCACCAACAGGGGAGGGGGGAGGAGGCAGGGGGGAGACATGCGATCTGAACCAACGACCTCGAGACGTCATTCACGACTTCATTCATGGGCATACAGTCCAAGGTTAAGGCCTTATCTGACAGCTAGAAAATTACTAAATTTACTTTCACGTATTCACATGTCAAAAAAAAAAGTTATATGTAGCTGTCACTTATGAACGATGTTAACAATACCTGTAAAGGTAAGGTTGAGGGAAAGAGGAGCTTAGGAAGGATGATGATTCAAATATTGGATGACTTGATGATAGAAGAAAATTCCGGGAACTTAAGGAGGCAAAGGGCAGGGCGCATTGGCGGTATAAGATCACCAACAAGAGGAATGGACCTGTCGTAAGACAGAACATATAATAATATACAGTAGCCTCATGGCTTCTTTGGTGCTGAATGACAGATGACGGCTTTGAAAAGTTACCAGACCAAATTATGTATCCCTACGCAGAGCCATATGATCATCAGATGACATATGAACATGTGTTTAGCAGTTGTCCCTTCTGATAGTCAAAATTTAGGTATATACCTAAGTGTTGACTCAGAAGTCAGCTGTGAGCTGTCAGTCAGCACCAAAGAAGCCATGGGGCTACTGTAAATGCCAGAAGCAAACAAAAAAGTGTATTTTATTAAAAATCCCTTCCTATGAAAATTGGCCTGTACCAATGTTTCGCAGAATTAAACGACCTAGGTTTGTATAGGCGACTTTTTATCCACCGGCCTCAACCTACGTTTAAACAAAGATATTCCTATACCTGCGGCGTGTCGGAGCGGAAAGCAACCGACGCGACGCCCCGAAGAAGAGAGAACACGTGTTCCGAGATGAAAAGGGGGTTAACCGGAGCTTTATCCAGAGGGATCAAAAGAAATGTCGCCAACTTCGCGATGTGGTTCTCACAGTATCTCGTCCCAGGGGTGTCCCTATATTTTCCACTCTATATCGACGATCAAAAGACTCGTAAAGGCCCATTTCCACGAGCGATTTTAGCAGCGCGGCACTGCTAATAACTGGACCATGTTTTCTTCTAAGAATTCTACAATAAAATGGACTTCGAAGACGAAGTACTTGCACTGGTTTTATTACATTCCCGGTAAGATAATTTAAATATAAATATTACGTCATTGATACAGGGTTCACCCTCCACTTTCAACAAGTCTAGAATCACTTGAAGGACGGTTCTATATGTTATTCAACAAAATAAGGAATGATGAATAGACCATACACATTTTCCAACTATTTCCATACGTCAGGAGAGTATTTTAACGAAATAAGGAAGATGAAGGCACATTTTTCAAGTATTTTATCATGTCAGTAGAATATGTCAGAGAGTAACTACAAAATAATCTTTAATCCCATAGAGCCGGTAGTATCTTTATATCAACAATAAATATCTTCAAATCATAACTCTCAATGGATTGTTCGCATGACATTTTAAAATGTACAATCCTGCACAACATGTGTTTTTCTTTCGAAAGAGTCATGCATATTTCTACTACCCGTGGAAACACGACCTATTATTATTATCATCAGCATTGCGTCTTACTACCAGTTCGGATTATACGCACTTACACTAATGTTTAACGGTAAGGTGATTGTGAGATGAAATGGGGGACCTACAGTTTAACGTGAGATCTGAACCACAGTGGAGGCCTGGTATTCCCCACATTCACAAGTTGTGATTAATACACGTCTTGTTAGAGGTGAAGGAAGGGTTTGGTAATCAGATAAATGTGTGCCGGGACCGAGGATTGAACTCCGGACCCCTAACACACAAGTCAGGCACCTTACCCCTAGCCCGCCAGTTCACCTAACACGACCAATTGAAGCAATGTATCGCCCAGTAGCGCTGCTAGAACCGCTTGTGTAAATGGGCTCCCAAGTCTAGAACTACTTGCCGCCTCTCAACCGCCTCTTTTCAACCCTGATCCATTTATGTCGTGCATCAGCTACAAAAACCAGTATATTACACAAACCTTACATCCTGAGAAAAGAAAGTTCTTCAAAATCTTCTTTTTTTCTACCGTGTCGTACTACCCGCCCATCCGAGTTATACATTTATGCACTAATTACGCTAATGAAGTAGAGATTTGGAAGAGAGAAATGAGCGGAAGTGTACCCACATTTTTTAGGCGGAAGAATGGGGTAAAACCACCCCCAGTGCACCTGATTGGGATTCACACCCCAATCTCCCCGTCATCGGCAGTCTAGTCCGTTGCGAGAGTGACGCCTTGAACCATGCGGCCACAGACGAGGGTATCAGATATGTTGATATTATTTCGATATTATAATCGTAATTAGGAGCCCTTATGAATACATCCGCTTCCCTTGTGATTCAATAAACTGAAATGTTTTCTTTCTAAGTGGCCGTCCTTAAATTACGTATGGATTTTTTTCCTTATTGTTTATCCTCCACACTCTCCCCATGTAAAGGATCATAAGATTTTCCACTCCTCCCACACTACCTCCTATCTAATGTATTTTTTTTAGAATTCTGTAAATTAAGACATTTTATTATTAATAAAACCAAAAGTCACGTTTCGTATGTATTGTAATTAACTATCTTTGCGAAAAATAAAAACTCTAATATTCAATTATTTCTATAAAAAAGTGAAATGTATTAGTTCAAGTGGGGGCTGATCAATGAATGAGAATAAAACATTAAAATGTTATGAAAAAAATTAAAGTCTCAAACATAAACCTCGATTACATAAAATGGATTCTGACCCCTATCTCTCAAAACTCTTACATAAATAATTTAACTAGAGGTGGACGAAGTGCCGCGCGTTGGCCCTCCCTGTCTAAACTCATCAAGCATAACCACCCCCCACCCCCCTCCTATGAAGGTGCGCGATGTATTCAGGGAGTTGGATAGGTGCGTGGGCGTACCCGCCTACGTGTCTTCACTCTTCTCCATGTGACGTGTGTTTCATCCGGGCAGGATATGTGCCGGTTTAAACCTCGTAAACTCTGTATCGTTATAGTCCTTTACGAACTTAACGTTCAGGGTCGGCACACCTTTTTGAGAACGCGTGCCCAATATGTTGATAATATTATAGAGCGGTGGTACCTCGAACTGTGGGTCTTGAGCCAAGTTTTGATGGGTCGCGAAAATTTGTTGAAATGTGAACCATTTTAAACCATTTGAAAATAAAGAGTAAAAAAAATTGAAAGTGAAAAAATGTTTATAAAATCAGGGGTGGGGGAAGGGGCAGTCAAGAAAGTTTGTCATTCTAAAAAATGGATCAAAGTTTTAAAAAGTTTGGAAAGCACTCTTAGAGATGATAAAATTATTTTGTGTGGCTACAGAAATTTTGAGTATTGAGATTAAATGTTGGAGTTTATAAGCATCACTATTACTCATTATAATTAATACAAGTTTTATGTTAGTGCGTTTGTAAAATACTATTACTCATTATAATTAATACAAGTTTTATGTTAGTGCGTTTGTAAAACTATATTTAAAAGACAAGAATAAAGTTGTTTTTTTATGTGTCGGCTCTTATACCTGTTCAGGCTTTCAACAGCAAAATAGTTTTAAGCATTCTTATAAAATTATTTATGCAACACTTCTGAATTGCCATAGGGAATTATTTTCTCACAGTATTAATTGTAAGGAATGATAATCAAGTATGCTATTGTCTCTGCACCTTCCTGGTAAAAAAAGCTTAGGACTATACCAAATGGTAAGCCTAAAAATAATCTGGTGTGCCCATCCTGTCTTGTTATAGTTTTTTTAGCACCCCGTCTTACTACCTGTGCAGGTTGTACATACTAATTAAGCTAATAAGTTAGAGATGAGGAAAGTTTAAAAAGAGGAAGTGTATCCACATTTATGTGGAAGTAGAGTGGGAAAACCACTCTTAGTACACCCGACCAGGATTCAAACCATGGTATACCTGTCATCGGCAATCTAGTTTATTGCGAGATTGATGTCTTAGACCGTGTGGCCACCAAAGCCGGTCGTGTTATAATCCTTATGAATTGGTGCACTCCCTCCATACCCTTTATCATGTTATATCATGCCAACCCATGGGAAAGTATAATACTTTATCCGACCAGATTTCAGTTAAAGTAACGATGGTCTGCTTTTAAAGGTAGGTAAATGAAAATACAAAACACTTTTATTTTAATTAATATCATTGATGTTTTCATTTCGACTCACTCGCTTATCTAATCAGTCCTTTAGAAAGTTAAAGTTGATCTAATTTCTATGGAGTGCTACAAACTACAGTCCTGGATTGGGTGGGAGTCAATGTACAGAGCAATCTGTTACTCTGAACTTGGTCTCTTCTTAAAGACTAAGCACCTAACAGATAGAGTATGTATACCTTGATTTTCTTATGAATGTAAATTTGGTGCACCTTTAAGAAAATACAAACATAATTTTTATGGCCAACATTGATAGCATTTTAATATATTATTAGATATTATTTTATAGGTATTGATATTATCTATCAAAAGTGACAGCTGCAGGTCACATGATTTGATGTATGAACATGTAAAAGTAGATTTAGTAACTTTGGTAGCTGTAAGATAGGTTCATTCATAAAAGAAATAGTTTAATTCTGGCAGACTCGCAGGAACCGAGCTAGGATCCGCCTTGACCATCCATCTGGACTAGAGAAATAAGGTCCCAGAATTTTCTCTATTATAAACTCCATGACATGAGCTCGCAAGCGAACCGCCACCACCGTTAGCGATGAAAGTGTCAACATTTGTGGAGAGAGGGTGTCATGTAGTCAACATAACGAGCCATTTGACTGTTGATCTCAATTTACTAGAACAAAACCACTACTTTTTTTTAATTCATGTGGCTCTTTATTTGTCCTCACGAGGCTGAGTGTGACCCAGTCAGCTTTACAGACAAATTCTGGAAGCACCAGGGATCAAACCTGGGACCTATGGGTCTGTAGCCAGGAACTCTGACCACTAGACTCTATCAGAAACGGAAAAAGTGTGATTACAGAGCCAAGAGGTAAGGCATCTTAGGGGTCTGGCACCCCCCTTTCTTTTTCAAAATGTTGGCTCATATTAAATTTAACTGTAATAAAAATTCATATTTTCAGAAAACTAAATGATAAAGATATGCTTTTATTGAGTAATCTTGAAAATTTAACTTAGGTCTGAAAATATTTTGGAACTTTAAAAATATATTTTCAAAAATTTGATAGCTTTTTGAAGATTACACAAGTCTTTTAGTAGTCTGATTAATATTTTCTAAATGTATTTAAAAAAAACCTAAGTTATAGGTAATCTTTTGAAAGTATTAAGAAAATATCAATAATTTATTGGAAGTACACTATTATATAAATAATTTTGGTGAGAGCCTTTAGTCACAGACAAGTGTTTTGTTTTATGACAAGTATAAAATATATCTAGCATATGTTTTTGCTTTATTGGAAAAATTATCTAACTTATTTCTTATTATTGAATTAGCATTGATACGATTTGCCAAAAACCTGACAATTTCGGAACATATGTGATGTGTGAAAACACGAAAAATAACTTTACTAAAAATCCAACTAAATGTGTCACTGATGCGTTTGTTTTCTCAAAATGGTGGTTAGTTAGTTATTGCCTAGCAATGTTCAATTCAGAGGGTCTGGTGTCACCCTTTCATCCCTGACCATACCTAATACAAAAGCTTAAACCCTTCCCACAACCCCCTATGTACAACTAGCTCATAGATACAAAACTGGTCTGCATGAAGTGAGGGAAGGGACTGTCAGTTGCAAATACTATGAATGCTGTAAAATAATCTCACGTATTTAAATGAAGCCCTGTTTTCCCCATTTACTTGGTCTACTCATGGCTCATTGTCACGTGTGGCCTTTATATAACATATAATGTGTTTTCTACCAACTCACATGAAATACAGCATACAGAGTCAAATCTCTCGCCATGGGAAACAAGCTGCTTATATGGTAATACAGGTTGAACCAGGTGTTGCAAAAGGCGGATTTATGTGCTCTTCATTTGTAAGCAGTGAATTTAAACATATTTACCATATTATAAAAAATAAAAATTCTGAAACCTTTATTAGCCATGAAAGTGAGACCAGTGAAATCATATTACCATATTTAAAAAATGTGTTATTATTTGATTTATTTAACGTGTACGTTCTGAAATGACTGATTATATACTAACTTAAATCTATACCAGATACAGCATCCAGCTGATGGCCGTTAATTCATCACTTTGAATGAGGAAGCTCACATTTCATAAATGAAAATTTATTTGGTAATGCAGGGAATCAAATTCAGGACCCTTAACTCAATAAACTAATACCCCACCGACTGAGCTAAGGTGTCGGACTATTTTTTTTAAATACAACATAAATTATAAAAAAAATTAACAAGATACAACATAATTGAAAGAAAAATAATTAAAAAACTATTTCACTGATCCCAAATTTGATTGTATTAAGTGAAAAACTACAACCACATTTTGATTGATTTCTGGTTAGAAAGCAATCATGCATTTAATTTTGTAGATATTCAGTTGTGAGATCGGCTCTTTAAATTTTCTTTAACTAAAACTAGGAGATGTCATACTCTTAAAAAAAACTGTAATGAAACGCTTTTCAAGCATTTCCCTGGACATTTGATATTGCCCCTGTGCAAACACATAAAAAAGCTACTCTTGAGTATGTAATTTGGTGGATTTTCTCTATTGAAGCTACTGTATATTCTACTTACCATTCTTTGCCCTTTCATGGATTTCTTTTCATGATATATGTCACATGTTTCCCTAGTAAAACCACATATATAAAGTGTTTCTACACAAACCGTTGATAAATATCTTGGCGTTAAGTGGTCAACTAACAAACACAAAATAATGATATTGTATGTGCAATGAGAACTGACACACAAAAATATTATAAATTGAGTTAATGTTGTAACAGCTCACTAAATAGTTTTATTCATGTTTAAAAGTTAATGTTGCTTTATGCAGTGTTTCCAAACAATATCATCAATTTAGCCAAAAAAGTACATATTGTATTTGATTACTTTTAATGCAATTATAATGTTTTAATTAACATAAGTAAATCAATTTTACTCAAATTTAACAATAACTTTATAAAACACTATTATTCATAGGCATACATATGAACTGGATTGGGTGTGCCCATGCACAAGCTAATTCCAAAGGTTTATTTGAAATTTAATTTAATCGAATGACATGCTCTTTTAGTTTTAAAATATATGTGTCCTACATATTAAACACTGAGTAATATAAAATGTTCACAATGTTGTAGAGGAAATTGATGTACACAAAGTCAGCATTCTTTAGGTGCATGTAAAAAACCACTAAAAAATATAATAAACCACTAGCGCCTCGACTCACTCATGATTTTGTATATTGAAAAAGAATAGGCTTTGTAACTTGACCGTGATGATATAAATGAGGAATTTAAGTCAATAACATCTGGTAAGCGTCACCTTATTCTTTAGGAGAGTAAGATGAAAAAATTTTAACATGTTTTGATCAATTTTGGTTTGTTCTTTATGTATCTAATTTTTTTTTTTAATAAATTTTAGTAGTTGATTAAAAGAAGCATATTGGTTTCGTTAATCTTTATTTTATTTTATTACTATTATTATTATTATCATCACTGCGTCTTACTACCCATTCGGGTTATACGCACTTACACTAATGTGTAATGGTAGGGTTATTGTGAGATGAAATGAAGGACCTACAGTTTAACGTGGAATCCGAACCACGGTGGAGGCCTGGTATTCCCCACATTCACAAGTTGTGATTAATACACGTCTTGTCAGAGGTGAAGTAAGGGTTTGTCAATCAGATAAATCTGTGCTGGGACTGAGAATTGAACCTTGGATCCATCCAGGACAGAAGTCTGACATCTTACCTCTAGACCGCCAGGTCACCAGTTTTGGTTAATTAATACAAATATTGTTCTTTTTTCTTCATTTTTATTTCAGGGCGCATTTCATAGTATGCACACTGTAATGAACTATTCTGTGCACACCTACGGTTTCATTATAGCAACTCAACATGCCACAACATTGAGACAATATAACTAACACTTAAACAAAACCAAATTCAAAGTTTTAAGTTCTCTAGAGGTTTATTCAAGTTTAAAAGTACATAAATCTCTTAAAATGCCAAAGAAAGTTTAATTTATTCTAAGTTTGCTGTTCAAATACTATGCACAATCAAGCCACTTAACTGGCTACAGTTTCAAAAACAAAACTTTATTCAAAGACTATTTAACCCTCTAATATAGGTACTGTAATCAATGGTTTGTAAGTTGTGCCCTTTTTGCAGCAAAAGTTGCCATGGCAACAAACTCAAGTCGTTTCTATGGTTACTGAGGATCTCTGGAAACTGCACAACATGGAATTTTAGAGAGGGGAATATTTAATCAGAGTAATTTCAGACTGTGAGAAAACGCCATCAGTTACATTAAATTACTGAGACTATGAGCTATGATTAAACAATCAATAAATGTTGATAGTTTTACCGTCTGCCCTAAATCTCACATCAAAATTATTGATTAATGTTTATCCAAAATGGTGATGTACAACAAAAATAAGGAACATTTTGCTGCATTTGTGAGACTAAAAGTGGCACATACTAATGGAGAGATGATCTTCAAACGTTTCAAAATAAGATGAAGTAGTTAATTAAAATGTTACCAATGAAATGAAAGACATTCAAAACAATCTCTCCTACTATTGGGAACCATACAAAAGAACTTGTGGATGGAAAGTCTTCACAATCGTTTCCAAAATTGTTGTCAATTGCATATCTTTTTTGGAACGATGGCCTGAACTACAAACCCCTTCATAAAAAAATAAAGGAAACAAATACCTTTCATCTTATCAAATATAACAAGTCAGTTGTTACATATTTTAGTAAGGCCTTGGTGGCAAGCTAAACAAAGAGAAAGAAAGGCTTTTAAAAGACCATAGCATCATGCCAAAATATTCATTAATATGATAACCAAGTTTACTATCATAAAAAAAGTTATGACCAGTGGCATCACGTCAGGGCATACAAGGCAAGCACCACTTGCCTTTGATTGAAGATATGTAATTATTTTATTTAATGTTTGCAAAAATATTCTCCTTGTAATCATTTAAACGTAAATCAAGCATCAGCGGGTTTGAAGAAAAAAATAACCCCGTACATGGCAGTGACAGTAACATGCATGCAAGATGTGCACTAGTCCATCTAATGGTGGATGAAAGTCTGTATTTGTCCGATTATCACCCCATTGCTCTATCTAGTGTAGTTTTTATTTGTGATGTCGTAAATTTCAGATGGGAGGGGAAGAGCTGCGGATGCCAGGTAATAATGCAAGCAACCAAGCTACGACTTTTCTTGCCCAAAAGGTGCCTCCGACTAGAACCGAAGTCACTACCCCTCTCTTACCCTTTTGAAACAAAGAGGGATGGTATGGCATGAAAGGGTGAATTAATATTGTTAAGGTACTGACCCGTGCCTACACATCTTTAAGCCCAGTACACACAACACAACTTATTGTACATAAAAATGTACAAGAAGTTGCAGCCTGAATATGGCGTTGTGTGAACAAGATCTACTTTGCACAACTTATTGTATACAATTTCAGGAAATAGAACATGTCCTATATAATCCATTTTTATTATACAACTTTTGAGTTGTAAACATGAAAACTTCGGCTGCTAGAGTTACTTTTTTTTTAAAAGAGTGATTTGTAAGAAAAACAGCTAAATGCTTGAAAACAAGCAAATAATTATATTTGAAGGAGGCTAAACCCCAAGTATAAAGGTTTCCACGGTTTTAAAAATAATTTTAAAATTTTAATTTTTTTCATAATATTTAAGGATGATTAAGAAATTGTTTACGTTAAATACCAATATTTTCCAAATCATTGAATCATAATTTTTTCATAAAAAGGGAAAAACGCCATGTTATTTCAAATATTGTATGCAATCACAAATTCCATGTGAAGTCTTTAGCTAAAATTTGTATGCAATCCATGTGAACAAAATATTGTACGATTTCTTGCACAACTTTTTGTACAAGAAGTTATGTTGTATGTACCAAGCGTTAGAGTTGTGTGGAGTTTATTGTAGCAGATGCTTTTGTTTTGATGTGTGTACCAGTGAAAGCTAACAAACGAAAGTTTATAAATATATGTCTATAATAAGTAATAACACAATAATGTATATCACAAAACAGAAGGCCACCACCAGGAGCCACAACTATCATTTAAAAAATTCCAAATAGCTTTTTGAGGCCTGATTTTTTTTATTCCGCGACCTCCCCTTTTAAGCTTGAGGGCACCACCTCCAAGCTTGCCTAAGAATTTTTGTAACGCTACTGGTTATGACTAATAAAATTTAGTGGGAAGTCACGAACCCTTTGAAATCCTTGAAGAGGGTTACCACTATTTTCTTGCTACCATTCCCTGCATTTTCCAAGTTTTTCAGAAGGGATTCCATTTTTTCATGCAGCTTAGGTTAAAGAAAAGAATACTTAAATTTTATTTTTAATCAAACTAGCTAATGTGTGAAATCATATAAATTATGTTTAAAACAGGATGATTTAATATTAATGGTGAAATATATCTTCTGTAATTTTATAATGGGTTTAAGGGGTAATAAGGTATGTTTTAAACAGCGTGCTTAAGTTTTCGGTTCACTTTATCATCTATCCAAAGACTTATTTTAAGTTTTCCGTTAAATCTCCCAAATAAACAAATATGACAGCATTTTTAGAGTGGTGCTACATAATTTTATTTATCATTATAAAAAATAGCCTTTTGTCAAGATTTATATTTCAAAACTAGTTTCAGAGGCGAGGAGTATATTGTTTTGTTATTTTGTAATTTGTGAATCTGTATTTACCAAAATATATTTTACGAGAGCTTGTTGTAGGATATAAAACTGAAGATAAATATTCAGACTCCCCATGTTGTTAGATGATGAAAACAATCTTGTTTATGCTGCTGTAATTATGTGAAATGCAGCACTTATGTATTTAACACTTAAGTCTTGTTGACGACTCTTAAGAGTAAATATATATGCATAGTTCAAGAATTACTTTTGGCTTAAAATATATTTTAAAAAAAATTCAGTTGTGTAAAATACTGAACACCTGTGTAGTATAGTGATCAGAGTTCCTCTCTGTAGATCCCAGTTTGAACCCTGGGAGTTTCAGATTTTTTAAAATTGAAGTAGTGGGCATGGAACTGGGTCAAACTCTGCCTCGTGAGAACAAAGCAAGAGCTACTTGAATAAATAGGTAGCAAATCCAGTCTGGAAAGCTGAGATAAATGGCCGGAGGGTTTATAAGTTAAAGATACTTTTTCTGTTTATCTTTGCTAAATGTATTGAGCAAAAAAAATGTATATATATAATAAATATTTTTTCTTAACTATTTTATAATCTATAAACATAAATAAAGTAGTTAAGAGTTTATTTAATAAAAAGAGTCCTAGCAAACTATTTAAAAAAGGAATGTAAATTTGGTATAAAAAGAGTCATATAACTAAGAAAGTTACAAAACAATTAGAAATAATTCAGCGTGGGTTATACATATACCTTAATTGCACTAATTTAATAGGAATGAGGGAGATGGAATTCTTATATTAAATGTTGCCACATTTGCATGGAGGGAAAGTGGGAAACCACTTAGGAGAGAATCACCTTTAGTACCTCCGAGAGGGATTCAAATACATAACCCCCGGTCAACAGCAATCCAGTATAACATGAGTGTGATGTGAAAAACAAAATAAATCAATTTTATCTTAATAAAATTTAAAAAAAAATGAAGTGTTTCTTAGAACTCATATTTTCTTAGCCGTTAGATTTCTTTTCCAAGACTTTTGTTATTTCTTTTTATATTATCAGATGTATTTTTCCAAGAAAACTTGTTCAATACACTTCTTTAACAGTGAACATATTTAAATGATTTCCAAGAAACTCAAACCTTCACAAGATCTTTATTCTGTGGTGGCTGTGCTCTAAAAGAGGGGGGGGAAAACTGTTGCCAAGATGATTGAACCTTCTATTATTGTAATAAAAAAAAAAGATTGTGTGGCTTTTGGATTGTAAATGCCGCAAACGTTACCAAACATTCCTTAATATATTATTTACAGTACTTGGCGATAATAAATTCTTATTCCAAAATGATTGATGAAAGAAAAAAAGTTTTTTGCTATGTTTTAAATTGTAAAAATGCCTATGTGATTTAACTTTAAAAAATACTACTCTAATTATGTATTTTTATGACATACAATTAAACAAAATTATCATGTGGTAACTACCCTAAATAAGCTTTACTTGGCTGTGCAATGAATTCCCACCCTTCAACCCTTAACAACAAAAATGTAAAAATCATAATTAATGGGTTATATTTATTGGTTTGTTAAAGTAACTGAATGTTTTATCAAAAATATATTATAAAATATATTTAAAGAAAGTTAAAATAGAAAGTGACAATTTTATATTTGTTATTTAAAAATTAAAACTAATAGTTTAAAAACAAAATCAATTTCTAACTCAAATGTATACAGAATTAAGTAATCCTACAACCAAGTTTAAGGTTGTTGGTTAGAATCCCTGATAAGATATTAAAATAATGTATTAATTAGCAGTCTTATCTAAGAAATGTAAACTTGCTTAAGACCAAAATTTATGAAGTATTTTATATCTTTTTGCATCATCTAAGGGTGCATTAATGTTAATCTGGATAAATATTTTACTTATGTTAGAAGGGCAGATAAAACTGTTTAAACCTTGGTGTGAAATTAAATGTTTAATGCCCTAGGACTTAAAAAGTTGTATGTTGGTTTATGAAGGTAAAAATGTTGTAGTTTAAATAGTTCAACACCCTTGTTTTAAAAATCAGAATCAGTTGCAATATTTTTTGTGGTCACATGTATTAGATTCCCAAATAGTAATTTTCAATCTGGAAGTCATTAGTGCTCTCATATTGTTCAGCTCTTCTGACTATTTTTAAAATATGTTATCTATGTATCATAAGATGAACCAAGATAGTCTGTCCATGATAGTTTTTTACCTGAATGACAGTTCAAAAATCATACGTTTAGGTTTTGGGTTGCCAACACTTTTAAATGCTCACTGGTTTGTTATAAATGTTAAAAAATTTCATTACATGCTATATTTTACAATTAAAATAAAATAAACTTAAGTTTTCTAACAATGTTTCATAACTTTTAATAATTTCTTTTTACCCAATATGAAACAATATTTTAAACATAATAATTAAAAGTATTCTTTGTTTTTGGAATGTTATCTATTATGTGTAATATAGTGACTACATTAATATCTTTTAATACAAGCATCATATTTACTTGGAAAAGAGAAAATATTTGTAATTTGTTATATAAAATAAATTATATTATTATTTATTCGTATTTCGAAATGTTTAACTCAATAAAATACTTTTATCCACTGTGTGGATAAAAACTCGTTTCCATCACGTTCAATCACATGGTTTAAATCTTCCGCCTCAATTTTGAAGCTATGTTCGTTAGACCTTTTGTGAAAGTGATGTGAATAATAGTTTTTTCAAGTTGTGATTAATATAAGTCTTGTCAGAGGTGAAGGAAGGGTTTGGTAATCAGATAAATCTGTGCTGGGACTGAGGATTGTACCCCGGACCTACAGCACAGAAGTCCGACACCTTACCCCTAGACCACCAGGTCACCTTGAAATGTTATTGACATGGAAACCTTAAATGGTATAGTAAAAACACTGTAAGAAGAACAGTGGCTGATAGTTAATTTTCTTTGCACCGCATCTTACTACCCATTCAGTTTATATGCTTATGTACTAACTATGCTAATAGGTTAGGGACTAGTGAGGTTGAATTTAAAGGAAGTGTACCCGCATTTGCGTGGAGAGGGGGTGTGGGAAACCATTTTAGAGAAAATCACTCTCAGTACACCCGGCCAGGATTGAACCCCTATTTTCCTGTCATCGGCAGTTTAGTCTAATGCGAGAGTAATGTTCAGACCATGCGGCAACCAAAGCAGGTACTAATTAGGTTAATGTGGTAGGTATCGAGAAGGTCGAATTTATAGGATGTGTTCCCACATTTGGGTGGAAATAAAATGGAAAACTATTTAAGGAAAACCAACCTCAGTACACCCAACAGGGATTCAAGCCCCAATGTATTTGTCAGTGGTAGTCCACTCTATTGTGGGAGTGATGCCTTTGACTAGTGGTTCACAACTTTTTACAAATATTGGACCTGGTGAAGCCAATGATAATTCACCGCAGCCTCTGTAACCGCCCCCGCTATACGAGGAGAAATTAAAAACCCACACACACATTTCTAGTATTCTATGTAACCCATTTCATATTGATAAAAGAAAAAAAGATGTTTTGTCGAAAAGTAATGGAAAAAACTGGGGTTTAAGCAAATTGTGAATATTGAATATGTTTTTATATGTGAAAATATAAATAAAAATACAGTGGTGGAGCGTGATCTTTATTTTTGGTAGGGCCAGGTCAGAGCTTAAAGGTAATAATTTTTTCTCACCATGTGTTACCATAGTAAATTAAATTCATTTAAGTTTTCCTAATTTTTAAAAATCACTAGAATTACAAAATCCCTAAACAACTCTACAAACAAAAAGAATAAAAGAGTACATTTTTTGAATTAAAACTTACCAAATGATGATGTTACTAGTACAAAAGATGGGTGTGTGTCTCTTAATGACAGTTCATGAGAACCACGGTGTTTTAAGCATTATATCTGTCTAATATATGCCTATTTTTTTTACACCTGTTCATTGTGTTTTTGGACTAAAATTTTGACCGTGGAATCTATCTGTGATGCAATATTTACTATTCCGCATGTTTTAAACTTAAATCTTAAATGCATTTTACAAATGAATTTCATATCCCTCATGTTATTTAATTATTTTACCACCTCACCAGCAATCAAACAAAAACAAAATAAGCTTAGCGTATAACCTGAACGGGTAGTAAGACGCGGTGCTAAATATTATTATTAAAATAAGCTTTGTTTTTCTTCAGTTAAACACAATTGTTTACCAAACAAAACATAAGAAAAAGTTCATTTTTTCTTGCCATCCACCTGCATAAATGTAAAGTAATTAGGTTGATGTGCTCATAACCGTTTATTTTCCAGTTTTTCTTTCCATTTTAATGGATACTAAAACAAAAACATATAAAAGCAAAAAACAAACTATTGACCACTCAGGCTGGCCCTATTCGCTAGTGTAAAGCTGGCACTAGAATGGTAGAGACAGCTCACACTGAGTGTGGCTTCTCTGAGAGGGCTTGTCAGAGCTGGCCCTGCCTAGCTTCTATATTCAGTCACTAGAACGCCAGTCCAGTCCTGGTGTGATGTGATGTTTGGAGGGAGGAATGAATAATTTTGAATTTGATACTGTAACAAATCCAATATTTAACTGTGTGTAGAGAATGAGGTTCCATTCTTTTTATGTTTTTTCCAAAATATGTTATAGACTAAAAAGAAAGTAAGAAAGAAAAATATATTTTCGTGTTAAAAAATGTTTGTGGAGCCTGGCTCGTGTGGCCCCTAAATACCACCCTTTTGCAAGTCTTAGTCCTAATGATATGTAGTTTTGTGACCCTTAGTGACACAGTGTTTTGTGGCAGTCTTAGTGACATGTAGTTTTGTGAACATTAGTGACATGTAGTTTTGTGAACCTTAGTGACAGTGTTTTGTGTGAGTCCTAGTGACATGTAGTTTTGTGACCCTTAGTGACATGTAGTTTTGTGACCCAGCCCCAGAAAAAATAGCTTAAAAATCTAGATTTGTTTTGAGAGCTCCCACAGCTTTCTTCGCAGACTCCAGGTTGGGAATCTCTATTATCTCATACCATTCGACCACCAAAGTGGGTAGAAAAGTTGAAGAAAAAAAAATTAAAAGTATTTTATTCTGAAATTTTCTTTACTGAATTTCTGTTTCAATAGAAGTTTCACATCCAGAATATATTGAGCTGTCTTTGGGCTATCGAGTCTAGCTGTCTCTATATGTGGACAATTTTTACCTCAAGCCAAACCTCAAACTTTCCTGTGAGCCATATTTTGTTTCTGAAAGTGATTTACTTTAGTGGATGATATACGCAATGGACCATAAAAGAGTAAAATTGGTTGCCTCAGCATTTATTTCTTAGCAACAAATAAAAACAATACTGTATTGCCGATGGTGCCAAACTCAATTGTACACAAGGCGAGTAAAATAAAGTGGAAATATTTTTCTTGATGACCTATAATCCAATAAATTAGTGGTCTATACAAAAACTTTACTCGACTGTTGCTAATATATTTTGAGCATATAATTAATATAAATGGACAAAATATAACTTCTTCCTTACTCTGTTGAACATGTTTTAATAGGAACTAAACCAAATTTTTAAGTTACATGTACATGGTTATAGTTTTGGTAAAGTAATGACTGCTGACCACATCCCTAACTTGAACTACAGAGACACTTGAACAATCTATACTAATGTATTTTTAAATTGTCCTAATTTTCCCTCATAGCGTCTTGGTACCGGTTTGAGTTTTATTGATAAATTGTTATTCCTACTGCATTCTTCTTACTGTAGTCCACAATTAATTTCTAATACAATTAATTAATAGTCATTAAAAGACGGTGTAGCCTTACCTTGAGAAGTGTGAGAATCTTTTGACTGAGGTCGTAGTCAAAACTAGAATACTTGGAGTCGGACATGTCATAGATGAAGACTAGTCCACTACGCTGAGTGTCAACACTTTCTAACGCTACATCTAGTTGATATACAACACCCTACAAAGTAAAAAGTTTGTGTGTCAGTTCTCTTCCCAAAGAATTTTCTCTAAACTAAAAAAATAAATTCATACTAAGTTTGCCAGGAAGCACAGATTTAATTAATTGTAAGTGCTGGAACTTCATGTATTACTACTTGCCACTAAATATTGTGATAAATATTTTTGTACGCATATCAAGTTTTTTTTATTTTTTACATATTTTGCCATGATACAGGGAAAATGTAGACGACGTTTACTAGAGTTGTTTGTTTAGGTTTTTATGGAACATACCTAGGGCGGTATGCAAGAACGATAGTGAATGCTTAGTGGGCCGATAGTATGGTGGCAAACACACTATCACTCCACCTTTAAATCTACGATGACGCAAGCAAATCCACACTAATGACCACTTAGCATCCACTTAGTCAAGTTCTTGCATACAGCCCCTAGAAGCAATATTACATTTTAAAATAACATCACTTATCAACAATATGCAAAAACAGACCCTTTTTTTTTTGTCATCTAAGCTATCAGTGTGTATTTTTTTTAAAACAAATATGTGTATAGCAAAATTGTGAAAGCAACAAAATATATTATGGCAGAAATAACTATGCATTTTGATATTAAATTGTGCTTGATACTAAAATTATACTTTTTCTTTGAAGCAAGCTGAGCAACTGATGAACATAAAAGTGAATGTTAACAAAAATAAAAATATTGGCCTACACTTTCACTATGTAATTAAAAACAACAACAAATTAGTTTTTAGTTTCATGATGTAATAAGATAGCTATGTTCAAAGCAAATGAAATGCCAATGCTGCCAACTGACCTGTAAGGTTGTTTGGTGGGAGGAAACTTGAGGGCAGTGCATGCGGGCTGTAAACACAGCGATAGCAGCTCCCGTTGCATCGCGAGTGGGCTAAAGAGGGGGGAAAAAACACTCGATCACACACAAATAAGCCATACTTTGTCGGGCTCATGCTATTATCCACTCAAGAGCGTGAGTTTTTGAAATTAGCACTGCTATCTTTTAAGTTACTACAAGTCACAAATTAAATGGTGTAATTAATATAAATACTTGAGATGAATACAGGGCTGTGGAGTTAGAGTCATGAGAAATTTTGGATGGAGTTGGAGTCTGTAAAAATGTAAGCTACCAACCCCAACTTCGAAATAAAAACTTATAGTATTATAACAATATATGGTAAACATATAATTTTAACTTTATACTTGTCTTCTGTCTGATGTCATCTGAGTATTTTACTGCGGTAAATTTGTCATTAAGAATTAATAAACTTAAGCAAACTTAAGCAATTTCTGAAGGAGTCAAAATCTGAATCGAAAAGTAGAAAAATGGAGGAGTCTTTCGAGTCAAAGGCTTGGTGTACCGACTCTAAATTTTTGGTTGATTAAATAAATGATAGCATTGAAATTATATTATTATTATTATTAGCACCGCGTCTTACTACCCGTTCGGGTTATACGCACATACGCTAATGTGTAATGGTAGGGTGAAGGTGATTGTGAGATGAAATGAAGGACCTACAGTTTAACGTGGAATCCGAACCACGGTGGAGACCTGGCATTCCTCACATTTGAAATTATACTATTAAAATTATATATGGGCAAAATTCTATTTTTCTCAAATCCGAATCTAAGACTTTTTTTTAGAATCTTAAGTCCAAATTCAAATCCACATTTGTTTTTAAATGTGTATTTTAAGTAAATTGGATGGAAGAGTTGAAGCTAGCATACAGAGGGGTAGTTGCCCATTCCTCCCCCCGCCCTCAAGACCCAACTAGTTTTAATAAAAACTTAAAATAGGCATATGTGGAGTTGAACTATAAAATTGAGCACTGAAAATGTGTTGAATGAATTTAATCTACATTTTTTATTCTAATAGGCAACTAATTTCAACAATTTTGCCAAGCAAAAACTACTCCTAATATCTTCAAGAAGCTTCTAATTTTAAAAAGTTGCCAAGCAAAGACCACTCTAAATAGCTTCTAAGGTTATTTAGATTTCAAAAATGTTCTAAGGAGTGACCTCCCCAAAAATATCTTCTGGGTGCATGAAGTTGCCAGTGTCTATTCACCAGTATTTCAAATTTGTCTGTGTCCACTCACCAGTATGGTGAACTCGCCAGTGTCTACTCGCCAGAATTGTAAACTTGCCAGTGTCTACTCACCAGAATTGTAAACTTGCCAGTGTCTACTTGCCAGAATTGTAAACTTGCCAGTGTCTACTCACCAGAATTGTAAACTCGCCAGTGTCTACTCACCATAATTGTAAACTCGTCAGTGTCTACTCACCAAAATAGTAAACTCGCCAGTGTCTACTCACCAGAATTGTAAACTCGCCAGTGTCTACTCAGCAGAATTGTAAACTCGCCAGTGTCTACTCAGCAGAATTGTAAACTCGCCAGTGTCTACTCACCAGAATTGTAAACTCGCCAGTGTCTACTCGCCAGAATTGTAAACTTGCCAGTGTCTACTCACCAGAATTGTAAACTCGCCAGTGTCTACTCGCCAGAATTGTAAACTTGCCAGTGTCTACTCACCAATATCGTGAGTTTGCCAGTATCCACTCACCAGAATTGTGAACTTGCCAGTGTCTACTCGCCAATATCGTGAGTTTGCCAGTGTCCACTCACCAGAATTGTAAACTTGCCAGTGTCCACTCGCCAGAATTGTGAACTTGCCAGTGTCTACTAATCAGAATTGTAAACTCGCCAGTGTCTACTCACCAGAATTGTGAACTTGCCAGTGTCTACTCACCAGAATTGTAAACTCGCCAGTGTCTACTCACCAGAATTGTAAACTCGCCAGTGTCCACTCACCAGAATTGTAAACTTGCCAGTGTCCACTCACCAGAATTGTAAACTTGCCAGTGTCCACTCATCAGAATTGTAAACTTGCCAGTGTCCACTCATCAGAATTGTAAACTTACCAGTGTCTACTCACCGGAATTGTAAACTCGCCAGAATTATCCGCTCGCCAGAATTGTGAGCTTGTCAGTGTCTACTCATCAGAATTGTAAACTCGCCAGAATTGTAAACTTGCCAGAATTGTAAACTTGCCAGTGTCCACTCGCCAGAATTGTAAACTTGCCAGTGTCCACTCACCCGAATTGTAAACTTGCCAGTGTCTACTCACCAATATCGTGAGTTTACCAGTGTCCACTCACCAGAATTGTGAACTTGCCAGTGTCTACTCGCCAATATCGTGAGTTTGCCAGTGTCCACTCACCAGAATTGTAAAACTTGCCAGTGTCTACTCGCCAGAATTGTGAACTTGCCAGTGTCTACTCGCCAATATCGTGAGTTTGCCAGCGTCCACTCACCAGAATTGTAAACTCGCCAATATCGTGAGTTTTCCAGTGTCCACTCACCAGAATTGTAAACTTGCCAGTGTCTACTCGCCAGAATTGTGAGCTTGCCAGTGTCTACTCGCCAGAATTGTGAGCTTGCCAGTGTCTAATCGCCAGAATTGTGAGCTTGCCAGTGTCTACTCGCCAATATCGTGAGTTTGCCAGTGTCCACTCACCAGAATTGTAAACTTGCCGGTGTCTACTCACCAGAATTGTAAACTCGCCAGTGTCTACTCACCAGAATTGTAAACTTACCAGTGTCTACTCACCAGAATTGTGAACTTGCCAATGGTCTACTCACGAGTATGGTGAACTCACCAGTGTCTACTCACCAGTATCGTGAACTTGCCGGTATCTAATTCACTCTTGAGGGGTTCCACGCCGGGGTCAAATGACACCAGCCCCTCTCGGTGTCGTGTTGCTTCATGTTGCTCGTACAGTCCCACTGCACGACTAATGTCAAACTTTCTCGCTGCCAGGAACTTGACAGCGGTCCCCCAAGACACGGGGCCCGCTGCCCTTCGCCGCCTTAGTCTGTTTACCACGTCGATAAAGTTCTTCGTGGCCTATTCAACAACACAAATATACATAAGCATAAATCATTTATTCACAGTTTATAAAACAACTAAAAAGAATATGGCCGCTGGTGTCTTGCAAATACTTATAAATGTTTCTCTTGAGTCGTTAGCTAAGAAATACTTGGAAAAGGGGGGGAAAAGTTTATTTTGGCTTATCAATATTTGAGATGGAATAAATCAAATTTAAAATCAGTAAAAATAATAACTAGAGCATAATTTTTTCCAAGCACCGCATTTTACTACCCGTTTGGGTTATAAATTTACAGTACTAATTACGCTGATGGTTTTAGGGATTAGGGAGGTTGTATTTATAGGAAGTACACCATTATTTGCGTGGAGGGAGAATGAAAACTCATTTTGGAAAAACCACCCCCAGTACACCCGACCTAGATTCGATCCTCGATCTCTCCAGCATCGGCAAATCTACTGTGAGATTATCACGTTAGACCATGCAGCCCTCTAAGCGAGTTGAACCATAATTAGCTTCGTAAAATGAGATAAATAAAAGTAGTTGTGTAGCCCGCAATTTATAAATTATCTAATCTAGTAGTATGTCCTTTATTAACTTATTAGTATGCTGATTGGAAAAGCAGAAAACTTTGAAGAAATAAACCAAAATTTGTATTAAGAGGGTGGGAAACCCGATAATGAACAATCCACTTCCAATTCACCAGTCTAGCTCGCTATACTAAAGCTAAATATTGGGGTTTAGAATTATTTTTAGACGAGTGGTTGGTTTACACCCTTTAAGAGTACTGCCTGAAACATTCTGGCAAAAACACTTTAGCTGGTAATGGATTACCATTGTGGATACTATTTTTAAAATGGTGGATTACCAACAAGAATACTATTTTTTAAATGTTTGACTACCATCATGGATACTATTTTTTAAATGTTTGACTACCATCATGGATACTATTTTTAACATGTTGGATTATGATTGTGGATACTATTTTTTAAATGTTGCATTTTAAAAGTGTGTATATATATATACGGTTATCAAATCTAATTTCAGCACTGTTCTGTGTTTGTTAAGATGGAAATGTTAACAGTACAGTCAAAACATGAATCATATCGATTAAATAAGATATATTTATTCATATTAGAATGCATGTAAAAATACTTATATATAAGTATATATATAAGTATATATAAGTATATATAAGTATATAAGTATATTTACATGCATTCTAATAGGAATAAATATATCTTATTTAATCGATATGATTCATGTTTTGACTGTACTGTTAACATTTCCATCTTAACAAACACAGAACAGTGCTGAAATTAGATTTGATAACCGTAACTTCGGACGTTTGGTTAAAAATATAAGAGTAATCGAATCATGTCTCAAATGATTTTAAAATCAATTTCATACTATGATTGAATATTTTAAGGTTGAAAAACTTTCATAAATTTCGTAGGTACTCAGCAATATACTAAGCTATTAACTAGGCATCTAACTAAACCTTGATTATATTATGAATGGACATTCGGAGAACCTTTTAAAAAACTTTTTTTTTCTGGTCAACATTGATATTTTACTATTTTATTGGTGTTATATTCTAGTTCTTGATAATATGTATTAAAAATGAAAACTACAAATCACATTACTTGACGTATTCAAGTATGAAAAATAGATCTAGTAGCTTTTCTATAACCTGCTTCAGTGGTCACATGGTCCAAGGCTTCACTCTCGTGTTAAAGACTAGACGGTCGATGATAGGAAGATCGGAGTTCGAATCTCGGTTGGTCCAAAATTGGTTTTAATCAGCCTCCATGAAAATGCGGTTGCACTTCATCTAAACCCAACCTTCCTTCCTGACTCATTAGCGTAATTAGTACATATGCGTTTAGCCTTAACGGGTAGTAAGACGCGGAGCTCAAAAAAAGAAGTAAAATGTTATCAATGTGGTTATGTGGACCATAATTTTGTGTTTTATAAAAAGTTCTTCTTATGAAAATTTAACTGTATTAAGACGCGGTGCACAGGGGGAAAAAGATAGTCATAAAGCAAATGATAATGTTGTTCTTTATGCCAGGTTATTACAGTGTTATCTCTCTAACAAAACATGTCCGTGTGCTGTCTAGTGTCGACAAAGAAATACCAGCACGGCCTGCAATCGCTAAGGTCCAAACCGTCTTTTATAGCGAAGAGAATAGCGTGTAACGACCGGGTTCTCAGCTCGTAACGAAGCCACCATCAAAATGGTCATGCCCGGTAGTACGTACGGTATAGTCGCGCAACGACGGACATCACGGAGTTTGCTACGTTTACACGATAAACTCAATCCGGTAGAGAGAAATTAATGCTGATGGTCATGCAACAACGGACATCCCTGGGTTGTTATGTTTACACGATGAACTCTAATCCGGTATAAATAAAGTGTAGATGGTCACGCAACAACGGACATTCCTGGGTTGCTACGTTTACACGATAAACTATAATCCGGTTAAAAAAAAAGTATAATATTCTTTAAATTGAAAAATGACACCTGGACAAGGGAATCGAACCCGGGACCGTTGGCTTAGTGCGCCAAAGTTCTTACCACTGACTTATCCAGGAGCCATCTCGACGAATTCCGCACATCCATCACAGACTCTGCCTTAAAATATGATGAGTGAAGAATGACCCCGGACACGGGACGACTACTGGATAGCGCAGTGAAAAGAGCAATGGCGTGCTAATCCAAAGGTACCGGGTTAGATTCCCGTGTCCAGGTGTTATTTTTCTATGTATATATTGTGATATTTAGATGCAGCTGTAACCGTATTTAGCAACTATAATTGCCTTGCTGTTTAATACATCGAAATACAGTAGGTTCTATTAGGGTTCGGCCAGACTGACAAGCGTGCGAGCGAGCGCGCAAGCGACTGGGTGGCCACACTGGCGAGCGAGCGAGCGCGTAATTAGCAGACCCTAGTTCATTAGAGAAGATGTATCTGTCAAAGACACTTGGTACATCTCTGCTCCTCGAAAATTCTTACAACAATTTTTTTTAATGTACTGAAGTGTTTTAAAATCAGATTAGCCTTCATACTCTCCAAACTAATGGTGATTATTATTTGTAAAGGCCTACTTTGATTATAATATTGAAGTATTGTAACATATCGGGCTTACATATATTTATGGTCTTACCAATTAAATTAGGCCATTAATAGCAAGTGTGTTAAATCTATCACTGATAGAAAAAAGTCTAATATAATGTCAAAATGAGAAGTTTCCCAGCACTCAATGAACCAGCATACAATAATATTGCCTAGCGCCTGTAAACTAGACTGTACCGGGTCGAGCGCGCGCGCTTGAAAAATAGAAACAGTTCTATCTTTCAAGCGCGCGCGCTCAGTCGCTCGCTCGCTCCAGTGTGGCCACCTCCCATTAGAATCCATGTGTTCTATTTTATATTTTAGTCGCTCGCTCGCGCGCTCAGTCTGGCCGCCCCCTTATGCAGTGCCGATTGTCACACATTGATGGAGATCTGGGGGTTATTGCGTTTAACACGAGATTTCTAACCGGTCAATCTAACCGAGACCCGTTTCGGTGGCCGCATGGTCTAACGCGCTACTCTCGCAATATACTATACCACCGATGACGGGGAGATCAAGGTTCGAATCTCGGTCGGGTGTACAGAGGGTGAATTTTTCCAAAATTGCTTTTCACTATTCCCTCCACGCAAATGCGGACACCTTCCTAATCCCTAAAGCCACCAGCACAATCAGTACATATGCGTATAACCCAAACGGGTAATGAGGCGTGGTACTAAAATATATATGGCGAACCAGAAAGCATAATATGTACAGTAGCTCCATGGATTCTTTGGTGCTGACTGACAGCTCACATCTGAGAACTGACGGCTTTGAAAAGTTACCGGAACAAATTATGTATCCCTACGCCGAACGATATGATCTGCAAAAACATGTGCTTAGCACCTGTCACTTCTGAAGGTCAAGATTTAGGTATATACCTAAATGTTGACTGTGAGAAGTCATCTGTGAACTGTCAGTCAGCACCAAAGAAGCCACGGGGCTACTGTAGTCGCGATAAATAATCTAGGAAAGAAGATGAAGTTTGAGGTTAAGGAAGCTGTTGAAAATACACTCTAGAAGACTAGATTTGAACAAGGTAACTAGACTGTCTAAAGACAGAACACCCACTACTAATTTGTAGACTTTTGAAAAGAGGGGAAAAGTAGAGGGGAGGATACCCTCAGCATCTGCCTCCCCTCCCTGTTCATCCTATATCCACCCCCCTGTAGGTTGAATTTTAAGCGACTGGTCTTGGGGTAAAGTGCTCGCTTCATGAACCGATGTTCGTGGGTTCAAAACCAGACGGGGTTGACGGATCTCTCTTGCCCCATAAAAATCTGTTGCAGAACTTTCTTCGGAGGGGAAGTAAAAACGTCGGTGCCATGTCGATTGTGGGCATGTAAAAGAAACCTGGAAGGTATGTGAGAACACCTTTCGCGGCAAAATTGGTAGGCGCTTTCACGCTCGCTCATAGACATTCTCGTATTAAGATATAATTAGTTGGTTCATAAAATGCACGTTTAATACATAAATAAATAAAATGGCAATGGAAGATATAATAAAATCACCATTTTAAGAACATTTATGAGCATATTACAAACCACTAACCAATATTGACAAAAAGGTCCTACGTTTGCTTATATTTGACAACAATGTCACAAGGTGAACGGCCCCTTAGGGAGCTGATGGTCTTACGAAGGAAATCTCATTTTCTTTCTCACATCCATAGGGTCATGTTGGTCATACAGGTAATCAAGATGTGGGTATGTGAGGGGGGGGGGGAAGTGTTTTTTGGGAGGTTAAAGCCCCGGAAAGTAAATTTAAGAATCCAATTTTCATAGGAAGGGCCTTTAAATGACAGCTAAAAAAGTTATTAGATTAAATTTCAAGTACCCATATAGTAATGTGATGTGTAGATGTCACGTTTGATACATATTATCAATACCTATAAATTAACACTAATAATATTGTAAAATTTTATCAATGTTGACCACAAAGAGAATATATTTGTATTCTATAAAATACCCTTTCTATGAAAATAAAAGCAATGTATTTTTTTAAATTTCTTTTCAATGCCTAAGACTCGTAATTTAGAGATCGGGGTTCGACTACCAATCGGGGGTATTATGGGTGATTTTCCACTCTACCTACACGCAAATGCGGTTATACTTACTCTAAATTCAACCTTCCTCACTCTAACAGATTAGAATAATTAGAACATATGCGTACAACCGGAACGGGTAATAAGACGCAGTACTAAAAATATATTTTGGATAGCAGTGTTTTTTATTGAGGTGCGTAAATGACTTACGAATTAATTAACTTAATTCTATAACAAGCACAACATCTAGTCTCTAGGCCGTTGATTAATCAGCAATAATAATTATTTCAGCAATGGACCGGGGATTGAACCTAAAACCGTTATATCAATAAATAGTACCTGGATAAAACCTCGCTGATGAAAGTATGTTTTTCGCTAACCGTGTTTGTCGCTCAATGATTTTGGGGAAAAAAAAATATCGATGTTTTGTACTGATGTGTCTAATGAATCAAGAGAGACTTGCTACCGACCGAGCTAAGTTGTCGAACAATATACTGATCAAGTTTCACCCCCCCCCCCCTACTTCCTGACGAGGGTATATGTGGGGTAAGGGATTAAAGGGCCATGTTTCTTCCCTAATCTCCCAGATGTACCCACCACAGTGTCTGATACTTGTGTTTATATACTATATCATTTACATTACGGTCAGCAAACTGGCTAAAACTCTGAATTACCTTTCGGTTTGGCTCAGCTCCAAAGAGCTCTACTGTTAAGGGATTATGTGTTCCCCGTCTCACCCCTGTTCCGGGATATTATTATTATTATTATTATTATTATTATTATTANACATTCACAAGATGTCTTGTCAGAGGTGAAGGAAGGGTTTGGTAATCAGATAAATCTTTGCCGGGACCGAGGATTGAACCCCGGCCGCCAGCACAGAAGTCTGACACCTTACCCCTAGACCACCAGGTCACCTCCGGGATATCCTCATATCTATTTATTTATTTTATCACCGCGTCTTACCACCTGTTTAGATTATATGCATGTATAATTACTTAGGGAGGGAGGTATGAGGTAATCTACACGCATTTGCGTGGAAGAAGAGTGGGAAACAATTGAGGAAAAACCACCCTCCGTAAACCCAACCGGGATTCAAACCCCCTTTCTCCCCATCTTCAGCAGACAAGTCACGCACGAGAGTGACACCTCGATCAAGTTTGTCGCTAAAGCAGGTTATCCTGATATCAACACAAAATGGGGTAGCGGGTGAAGAAGGTAGAATTTAGAGAAAATATAACTAATCGCATTTGCATGGAAGGAGAGTAGGAAATAGTTATTTAAAAAAAAACTTGGCCAAATAATTATATCAGCGCACGTGGCCACACGGTCTTATGCATCAGACTCCCAATAGATTTAAATTACAATGACGGGGAGGCAAACGTTCGAATCCCAGCTGGGTGTGCATTTTATCTAAGTTATCTTTGATGTTCCTATCCCCTTAGATTATGCCGTTAACTTAGTAAAATGTAAATATGTAATATCAGTTTTAGCAAGGAGCTCGTAGCTAACGTATAACCCAAATGGTTAGTAAGACATGGTGCTAAAAAAACTTGTAGTTAACAAAAAAAAAAGGGCATGCCAGTCTAATCTGTACTCTGGCAAGAAACCTTTTGAGGCTTCAAGGTGCCTTTTGGGCAATTAAAAGCAAGCCCACTGGCTTGGGAGGGGGGAGACACTAATAAAACACTTGAGAACGGGCGAATAAAAAAAATTATTTGGAAAGCTTTATTGACCCAGCACATCACCGAGCTAAAAGGCTTTATTCCAAGCGGGTGGAGGGGTGTGAAGGGGGGAATCCACCACGTTTTGATTACGCCAAAAAGGTAGGTAATGTATTCGCATTTGCATGTAAAAAGAATGGAACACCAATCGGGGGGGAGGGGGGGGGTTAAACCACCTCTAAGTAAAACCTGTTCGGGATTCAAACTCCTACCTCATCATCACAAGCAAACCAGACTATATATGGACCTAACATTTTGTCCGCGTGTCCCACTCAAGTTAACTAATACGTTGACATTAATTAACTTTTTGGTGACCTGGCGGTCTAGGGGTAAGGTGTCAGACTTCTGTGCTGGCGGCCGGGGTTCAATCCTCGTGCCCGGCACAGATTTATCTGATTACCAAACCCTTCCTTCACCTCTGACAAGACATCTTGTGAATGTGGGGAATGCCAGGCCTCCACCGTTGTTCGGATTCCACGTTAAACTGTAGGTCCTCCATTCCATCTCACAATCACCCTACCATTACACATTAGCGTAAGTGCGTATAACCCTAACGGGTAGTAAGACGCAATGCTAATAATAATAATAAACTTTTTCTTTTTTAAGCACCACATCTTACTACCCGTTCAGGTTATACACTTCTGTACTAATTACGCTAAAGGTTTTAGGTAATAGGAAGGATATATCAAAAGGAAGTGCACCCGCATTTGCGTGGACTTAAAGTGGAAAGCCATTTGGAAGAAACCACCCTCAGTACACCAGACCGAGATATGAACCTCGATCTCCCTGTCATCGCCGATCTAGTCTACTGTAACTCGTTAAACGATGCGGCCACTGAAGCGGTTAATTTACCTTACTGAACACATTTTATAGATATTACATTTACAGTGTGTTGAGGTTAAATATTTAATCACAGGAAGTTTAATTTCAAAGGAACACTAAATACGGCGTTGCCGAATGGTCATTAGTAGGCAGTATGGTGTGGGTGCCAACATCTGGGATCTTGGTCGCTTAGCTACGATCGATATTCAGTCACGAAAATATGTTTAAAAAAATAACAGAGCCCTCCTGGTGAGGCTAGAAGATTTATTTATACCATATTGGCTGACTAAACTCGGAAATAGAGATTCAATCTCTACTGAGTGCATAGAAAGATTTTTTTATCCTTCCAGTGATCTACCATCCTCTTTCGTGCTTGTACGTTTGAAATTAACTCGCTAAGTACAAAGTTTTTAATGCGGTTATTTATAAATTATTAATCTTAGGACATGAGATGAGGGTGACTTTTTTATTTAGGAAATGCAAGGTCATAGCATTAGAGAAGAGAAAATATTACTGTTAAAATAAATAAGCCTGAAACACGGCCTTCAGGGACAAAGTCATAACTCATAAGTACAAACACGAGCCAGGCAGTAAGGAGTTTAATGTATATTTTTGGCAACAATCAATCGTCAAATCAGCAGACGGATGTTTTGGTCAAATTTGGACACCTTTGCACAGTTACTATAGCTTATGTAGGAACAAAATAGTCAAAGTTGTGTTTTGTTGATATACAACTTTTATTATTATTATTATCATCATCATCACCGCGTCTTACCACCCGTTCGGGTTATACGCACTTACGCTAATGTGTAATGGTAGGGTGATTGTGAGATGGAATGGAGGACCTACAGTTTAACGTGGAATCCGAACCACGGTGGAGGCCTGGCATTCCACACATTCACAATATGTATTGTCAGAGGTGAAGGAAGGGTTTGGTAATCAGATAAATCTGTGCAGGGACCGAGGATTGAACCCCGGACCCCAGAAGTCCGACACCTTACCCTTAGACCACCAGGTCACCAATACGACATTTTCTCCCTCTCGAAACTGTTAACCAACTTTCGACAAAAGTTTTCGTTTATTTCAAAATATTAAAGCTAAGTTTCAGTTAAATAGTACGACATATTTAATAAAAGCAAGCTAACCTTTGATAAACGTAACCGTGATAATTCTTTCAATACCTTTATAGCACCCAATATGTGAATAGTTTTTTTTTTCCTTCTCAAAACCAAAACTATATGAACGAATGAAGTTTAAATAATATAATCAGAGGTGTTTTGGTGAAAGACTTTTGAGTATGACGTCGAAATTAGTCGATTTGCTTAAAAATTCATGAGAGAAAGAAATATATACAGTGGTAGATACACATGGACGGGTAGGGGGTAAACAACAAATAAACCAGCAACAGATTAATTTTTTTTTTAATTGAGCCGAAATCTGAGCGAATCCACAGGAAAAGGCGGCATGAAAATAGCCAAGCGAACAGACAAGATTTTTTAATATAGCAGGAAAGTTCAGAATGAGGTATTGCAAAGGATAACTGGCAGGGTTATTGTTGCGTCCAATTAAGACATGGCTAAGGACAACTTTGATGGAAAGCAGACGTGTTGGCTCGACTCTTCTGCACGTCTACAATGATATCATTTTAAACCCACAATTGGCCAAAACTAGCCAACCCAGTATGGTCTGCGTGCACTAAAGAAATATTATAAAAATGGTATTATAAAATTAATAAAGATATTTTTATTTATATTTCAATTTATTTCCGAGAGTCTAGGATTAGCTTAAAAAAGTCATTTGGAGGGTTTAAAAAAAATCTGGGAGAGGTTAACCCCCTAAACTTGGGGGTATTTCTTAGTCCGTATCCCAGACTATCCGTTAAGAGTTCTTCTTCCCTCCACCCAAATTGCTTCCTGGATCCGCCACTGGAAAAACATGGTGGACCAATCCATCTTACCCGCTTCGACGGCCACATGGTCTAACGCGCTACTCTCGCAGTAGACTTGACTGCCGATAGCGAGATATTTTTTACTACCCGTTAGGGTTATACGCTTATTTACTAATTGCGCTAGTAATTTTAAGAAATAGTAGGGTTATGTTTGTAGAAAGTGTACCCGCATTTACGGCAAGGGAGAGTAAAAAAAACCTTGGAAAAACCTCCCTCAGTACACCCGACCGAGATTCAAACCTCGATCTCCCCGTCATTACCCGTCTATAGTCTGTGATAGTAGCGCGTTAAACCATGCGGCCACCGAAGTGGGTCGACGGGGAGATCCGAGTTTCGAATCTCAGCCCGGTGTATTGAGGGGTGGATTTCCAAAATGATTTTCCATTCTCCCTCGACGCAAATGCGGGTACACTTCTTTGAAATATAACTTTTTAATCCCTAAAACTATCATCGTAATTAGTGCATAGCCGTGGAATCCAAACGGGTAGTAAGACACGTGTTAAAAAAATCCTCTTTATTCGTAAAATGGGGCGCAAAGGACATCGCTGGTCTTGCTCTCTAGACTGCGAACAACTCTGTTTAAAATATTACTTTTACAGCCGAATTGCGCGCGAGACCGATAACACACGAGTCTTTCCAGTCTCTGTGTAAACTTCCGCTCAGATTTGCGCAAGAGAAACCACGTCTACGATTCACTTCCGGTGAGACTTAAAAATAAAAAATAAAACCATTCAGGATATGTTACGTTGTATACAGACGAAACGTTTACACGAATAATTCTAAACCATTTGTTTACACTGAAAACTATTGAAGAAAAACCTTAATTTTTTTTATCTTTAATTTATTTGGGACTTTAATCATGCAATTTTTGAATCAAATGATTATATCATTACATGACTTATTAACTAACTTAAATCTAGATCAGATACAACACCCAGCCCCCAGCCGCTAATTAATCACTGTGAAAGAGGAAACCCACGTTTCAGCAATGATAAATTTTTTGGCCGTGCTGGGAATCGAACCCGGAATCCACTCGGTAGACAGACACGCTACCGACTGAGCCAAGGGGTCAGAGGAAACACTTTTGAAATTGAGAAGTGTATCGAAACTGCATAGATTTTAATTAGAACCGCGCACAGACTAATTATAAGGCTTGTCAAATGGGTGTCGGCGATAAATTAATTGGTTGGGGTTCAAATTTCGGCCAAGTGAACACAAGGTTTTCCCACCCTTCCTCCATGCAAACGCGGGTATATTTTCTCTAAATTCTACCTTTCTCGAACGCCCTCTAAGTGTAAATATTCGGAAAGCTCGGACGTTAATTAAAACGCGATTCAAATAAAAAAGTTGTTGATAACAATTTAAGGAGAAGTTTATTAGAAATGCACACGCATTTCTTAACTTATATTAAAACTCATTAGTTATAATAAAGTGTTTAGGATGCAACAAGCACTTATAGTAAAACTCATTAGTTATAATAAAGTGTTTAGGATGCAACAAGCACTTATAGTAAAACTCATTAGTTTTAATAAAGCGTCTAGGATTCAACAAGCATTTAGTAGGCCTACCAATGAATAACCACATTTCAGTGAGCTACATACAAACCATCCAAATCCCTCCTGCTAGAGCAATTAATATAAATACTAAATTGGGACATAGATTGGATTTAAACCTGTCTCTCAAAGCTAGGTACACACCACCTGAAAATTCAGAGCCTAAATAATTTTAAAGGTGGCAGAGGTCATTTTATAGTAATATTACGCTTTATATTAAAAAGTGGAATAGCCCATATTAAAAAATCAATAAATGGTTGTAAAAAGTGATTAAATAAGAAGTGACAGATGCAGGACATACCTCTTTGGTATGAACAGAAAGTAGGCCTATACCTAAACATTTTATAGAAATGTCACAAAACTGTAAATAAATGGTTTCTGACTAGATGTCCAGTGAATATGGTAAGGATGTGACCTACTATTATATTGTTAATTTAATTCTACAATTGGTCTACTTTTGGTAGAAGAAATATACAGATAAGATAACCATATTGTATTAATACTAAAAAAGTAAAACGGTTTAATACAAACCCATAAAAAGACATCATTCCCAAACTCTACCTCCAATTAAAACCAGTTTCACATGCATACGTGTAAACAAAGTATTTATTGCTAACTTAAGTGTAGTCACTGCTGTCAAAAGGTTTTACTGATATTAGGCAAATATTTGGTATCCTAACATAATTCACGCACTTGTCTAATAAAGTATACCATATAATGTACCGGTACTTTCATACCAAGTTTAACCAGTCAATTATCCTTTAACCCGCCTCGGTGGCGGTAATCTTCTCTAAGGAAAGCCAATTTCAATTCGAAATGAGTAAACATCACACCCGCCTCGGTGGCGTAGTTGGCTAACGCGCTTGTCATGTTGAGCCTAACTGCTGAGGACGGGGAGATCGAGGTTCGAATCTCCGTCAGGTGAACTGGGGGGGCGGGGGGGTTTCCTAAATGGTTTTCCACTCTCCCTCCACGCAAATGCGGGTTCGCTTCCTCTAATCCAACCTTCCCAATTCCTAAACCTTTCGCGTAATTAGTACTCTAAGCGTATAACCCGAACGGGTAGTAAGACGCGGTGCTAAATATTTATTTATATTTAATTATCCTTTAAAGCTATTTGTTTTTGGCCGAACTAAACGATACATTAACAACGAGATGCTATGTCAACTCGATTGATTTAATATAAATTAAAATAGTACACTTCGTACACGAATTGTTGAATGAAGTAACTCGCATTTGAGAAGTTAAAACGTGAAAAATAAATGAATGATTATTTGATCGTGATCTTGACATTAGGCATTGACGTTAGGTAGCAAAGGTATTTGAAATATACAAAAGGAAAACCTAAATTTAGTGTTACTAATCTAATTTAGGGACAAATGCTGTTTAGATCTTCTAAGTACTATAAGTAACTACTATAACAATGTTTTTGTTGTAAAAATGCCCTTTTGTCATATTCGTTGGATAAATAAAAATATTTAAATAAAATACTATTAGTGAGTAAATATTATAATGGACGCATAAAGTCTTTAAAAATAATTTTAAAATGTGGAAACTAAAATTTCACAGTCCGGAAATTATAAAATAAACTGAAGAATGTGTCCTTGGTTCATTTTCAACAAGTAGATTTGGTAACTTATGCATGCCAAACCAAGAAGTAAATATGTAAAAATATTAAAATAAAAAAGTACATAATTATATGAAGCCCAACTTTTAATCCAACGATATCTTAATAGTCAAATAGATAATAATTATATTAAAAGTGTTAGGTGATGATTCTCGATGACGTTCCTACCGTCACTTTGACAAGATTAAAAATCCACATGTGTTTACGGCTTACATGACAAACAATAACACATAAAAAGATATAATACGATTATTTTTAACAAGTGGAATGGAAAATTAAAGCACTTTCATATAATCGTAGACACTCTAGACGTCACAAATAACCAATTTAAGAGAAAATATTCTCACCTGTTCCTGCTCCGCCGTCAGAGCGGCAGCCATTTTGGCTATTTGTACTATGGGATTCAAGCAAATACCTATTTGATTCAAGTATGTTTAGGAGCGGAAGTGTTTATCAAGATAAAAACTCGCTATAAATTACGTGGTGTTAAAACATCACAGTTTGTGAGATTTGAATAAAACAAAATAGTCTGAAATAAAAATATCTATTTAGAACGTGATTAATTTTGCACGAGCAACAAAGCATTTATTAACGGAAGTAAAGCTTGTATACTTCATTCACGGGAGGAGTTTACCTCTGAAAGGTCTTTTTTCTTACCAATATCCTACTATATAATAGATTTCATGGTAGGGAAAAAACTCCTTTCCCAGGTAAACTCCTACCGTGAACGAACAATGGGTGTACAGTTTGAATGATGAGGTTTTTTAAGTACCTCCTTTTCTGGATCTGTGATCTGTCTAACAGAAGTGAAAATAGACTTGAGACAGTCAGTGATAAACTCTTTTGTCCTTCTCAAGATTGTTGAATTTTGAGCAGAAGACTAACACATTAACTGCCTCTTTTTTATATAAGTTACAAATTAGGGTGGAAGGGATCAGGAATTAAGATTGTTTAGCGAAAACAAAATATTACTAAAGTAGATAGCCTATTTTTGATTTTCTACATAATTTTAGTTTCATAGACATTTCTTGAATATGGCCTTCATAAAATTTAAACATAACTTTTTATCTTGATTTTAAAACTTTTTGTTCAAATTCCATTGTCCTCAAGAACTGTTGAGAAACTAAATGTATCTACTTAAAGCAATATTTTATTTATGTTGGCCAAACAATTATTTTTTTACACTGCTTCCTAATACCTGTTTAGGTTGTATGCATCTCTGATAATTACTCTAATGTGACAGGGATGAGGGAGGAAGCATTTTAGAGGAAATCTACCAGCATTCGCGTGAAAGAGTGAGAAACCATTTGAGTAAAAAACACCTTCAGTAGATCAGACCAGGATTTAAACCCCGAACTCCCTGGCCAGTCTAACACGAGAGTGACGCCTTGACCATTCGGCCACTGAAGTGAGTTCCAAGAAAGTTGTTTGTCATACAACCTGCAAAAATATGGGTGTTAAATTGCATCCCCTTCCATTCCGGCTTGATAAGGAAACGGAAACATGTAACATCAAGGTATATTATAAACATATAATGGATATATTATTATTAGCATTGCGTCTTACTACCCATTCAGGTTATACGCACTTACGCTAATGTGTAATGTTAGGGTGATTGTGAGATGAAATAGAGGACCTACAGCTTAATGTGGGATCCGAACCATGATGGAGGCTTGGCATTCCACACATTCACAAGTTGTGATTAATACATGTCTTGTCAGAGGTGAAGGAAGGGTTTGGCAATCAGATAAATCTGTGCCGGGACCGATGATTGAACCTTGGACCCCAGCACAGAAGGTAGACACCTTAACACTAGACCACCAGGTCACCCTATAATGGGATACAAGTAGTTGTCGATATGTTAAGGTACTTTTATTAATTTGTGAATTAACACAAATGTTGCTAATAACTTTCAAACTTATGGAAGGTTGCAATTAGGAGGATAACTTATAGGAACTGTACCTGCACTAGCTGTGTAAAGCTCATTGTTGTAAATTAGTTAAGTGCAATTTGTTGATTATATCGGTAACACACTCATTCAGGTACAAATTAATACAAAGCGGTAATGATAATGGGGAATAACGTTGATGATTGGATTAGGTGGAGAAGAGATGCTTTAAGTGGGAAGCTATTGAGGAACAAAAATTAGATTACCAAAGAAAGAAGTGGCAAGCGCTTGTGTGCCACACTTGGGTAACTGGAGTTGAAAAATGATGATGCTGAAACATAAAATAGGTATCATATTTCAAGAAAGATTTCTCAAATACCAACGGTTTTCATCTATTTCATAAAAAAGATGGTTCTTCTCTTTCTCCATAAATATAAAATGTCTTATTATCAATCCTTTGGAATTTAGTTTCCTCTTTTAAGGAAGTTATGTTGGACTTCTAACACACACTCCTGAAGAGTTCGGATAGATCCAGGGGTGTATTCAGAGTTGATGAAGGGGTGCAGTATTACTAATAATAATAATAAAGTTAAATCAATTGAATACATGCTATAGTCATACTAGTTGTACTGTCACATAATATCATACAAACCAATTGCTTTGTGCGTCAATAATTAACTTTACATTTTCACACATTTAACTAACAAATATAAAAATCATAAATAAATGAACTTTTCTTCTGTTTTTCCTTTTCAAAAGTCTAGTTAATTTTTAAATTATTTTCAAATCTACCCTCAAATTTTGAAAGAATTTTCTTTCGGAATAAATTTCTCAAGGGGAAGCCCCTCCCCTCAGTCACATGAGAGCCCTCCCTCGGAAATCCTGGATCTGCTATTGGATAGAACAACCTAGATCAAGGGATTCAGAAGTAACAACCAATATTCTTTGAGAGGCAGCCTGAGAGCTTTGTCCAGTGGCAGCAGTGTAAAGTGTAAACTATCTTTCAGTTTTCATTGTGAAAGTCATATTGTATTTGTCCAGCTTGCCTGTGCCTTCTTTCATGTACAAACAATTTAAAATAGATGCAAAAGTAGGTTTTAATAATATTTACAGACTTGTTTTTTGTTCCCACACTAAGCATTGATCCTCATTAAAATTAAAAACATTCATATTTGATTCAAATAGCATTGTTCACACATCCCTATGTTCAAATGCTTTATAGTACTTTAAGATTAAAAGTAATAATCTGAATACAGATTTTTACTGTTTCTTTTGAACCAAACAAGTAATGTTAACCTTCCCTTAATGCATTCATAAGTGTTACTTTAGAAATAAAACCCTACTTTAATAATGGATTGTAGAATATTTGTATTTAATATATACAGCAATGTGGACACATTCTTAAGAAGAGATAGAAGAATTATGTGTGTCAGATGTCATTCATCTGCCAATGGGTTACACTTAGAATGATAATCAAAACATATTTTGTTAGTAAACAAAAAATAAAAAACCTTAGTTTGTGACATACAATAAGAAAATGAAAAACTAGTATCTAGTTTGAGCTGGATTTTATTTTTATATTATATTTATTTATTCACAGTGAAAGAGTTTGTAGGCCTATAGTTGGAAGGTTAGATATCTAAACGGCATGCATGTGCAAAGAATATTTTGTAAACAATATAGCAACCGTTTCAGAGTCATTTTTTTACCTTTAAGTTTAAATATATTGTTTTTAAATAATCATACCTGTATTTCAAATGAGACCAGTTCATTTGAATTTGTCTTCCTAAATTATAATAGGTATTAACTTATATGCATGATATTTAATATTGAGGAGGACCAATGACTAAATCATTACACAATAATGGTCATTGATAAAAATAAGGAAAAATAAACTAATTAAGTAAAAATTGAGTGAAGAATGTTAACCTAGAGAAAAAAAAACATAAAATATTCCTTCCTTCTGGTCCCTGTAGTAGAAAACAAAACATACATTGAAATATTAAGTTTTTATATTTGGGCATATTGCCTTTATTTTTAAAAAAAAGAGAGGGTGAAAGAGAAGAAAAAAACTAACTTATTACATTTTGAACTAGAAATGAAACTAATCATCCTAAGCATATTATAGTATCATTAAATAAATGAATATGATAGAATTGTAAAAGAATGAAGCACAAGTAAAGACACTAACCAAATAATAGTGTTTGTAAATATATTTTGTTAATCTGACACCTTAGCTCAGTCGGTAAGGTGTCTGCCATATGAGCTAAGGGTCCCGGGTTCGATTACCAGTGTGACTTAAAAATTTATCATTGGTGAAATGTGGGTCTACACTTTCACATTGATAAATTAACGGCTGGGGACTGGATGTTGTGTCTGTCCTAGTATTAAGATGGATTCTAAGAAATGTGTAGCTATGACAGGACCAGTAAGCCGGTAGCAGAAAATATATGACTTGAATAAAAAACTGACCCAGGCCATAGGCTGGAAACAGTAAGTAATGGATGTAAAATATATTAGTGTTATTAATTTTATTTGTGCTTAATTTTCCACAGTGCTATGGTATATAATTAACTATAAAATTGTGTCATTAGTTTAAATTGTTGATGAAAAGTAATGTGTAAATAGCATAAAATCTGCACTGCAATTTATCTCTTTTTTTTAGCCTTTCTTCCACCAACTTTAGGTATAATTTTATAAGAGTAAAGTTTTTTTCTTTTAATAATGTCTGAACCTTCATTGATTTGAATGTTATGATTACAAATCAATCTGCTTAAAATACATTTTATTCTATTTAAACAATATTTATGTGCTGCTCATTGGTGGTGGAAGCTGATAAAAAAAGATGATAAGAAAGAACAATAATATGCACATTTAGTGATTAGGTAACATCTTTTCAAATGGAAAAAAAATCTGTTAGTATGCATCTACTAATAAAAATCAAAGGTATCAAAAAAATAAAGATGGTAATTTTTATTCATTAATTTCATGTAATAATCAGTAATTAAGATGCTTAAGTAAAGAGCCAAGTTATTTATTACAATAGTCCATAATCAAATAATAGAATATTAGGAAAATGGTAGAGCACAAATAAAAGTAAAAACACTAACACATATTTACACACACTTCAATATTTTGATGCTATTATAGCATCTTCCTTAGGAAGTACTCATAACCTCAACTATGAGGACTGCCACATTGTCAAGTGTCATTCCAAAAGACACAATGTAATGTGTCTAAGTTAATAAGATGAGAATTGGCACATTAATGGATCACAAAGTCTAGAAAAGCACCTAACCTAAATATTCACTAATTTCAACCCAGGGACTACACCAGCACCACCTACCATCCATTGAGTAATAGAGAAACATTAAGGGAATTTCAACTCCACCAGAGAAGTTTTCATCCTTACCAATCAAGTTGGCATCACTGAAGACAACATCCTATTCAGTCTAATTTCTAGTACTACTTCCTGAGGAAGATGCTATAATAGCATCAAAATATTGAAGTGTGTAAATATATGTTTGTGTTTTTACTTTTAATTGCGCTCTAACATGTTCCTAATATTCTATCATTTTATTTATTACTAAATGTTTTTGTCCATGCACTTTTTTCATACATTATAGTCCATAAATGTTATTTCACCAATAATCTGGAAGCTTTGACATTGGAAATGTCCAAGAACTAATTATCTACATTTCAAAATACAAAATATATAACAAATGTAAATAAAACATTAAGTTAAAAATCATCTTATTCATATAAAGAAAATGGACACCTTTGTTTCAAGCACACTACACTAAAATTATAATATTCCAAAAATAGTATGAATAGTCTAATAATAGTTGTGCTCCAAGGTTATAGCAATCCTAAAAGTATTTTAAAACAATAACATATTTTAAATAAATATGAAGATAATATTTTACACACTGTATTTCAGGTCAAACTACAAACTCTGAAACCACTGGAGCACTGATATGGTCTTGAATGATAAAAGTATTTTTTTCTTGACTGAAACATTTCAAGTCTTTCAAAGTGATAGTTTGATTAAAAGAATGATATCTAGGTCAAGGAAATGAGCTCTAACGACCGATTTTTTTTCAGGAGGCACACCTTTGTTCAGTAGTAATAATATAGTATAAAATAAACTGTTCTCCTCTTTTTATGACAAAATTCACATTTTTTGTTCTATTTTATTTGTATCCTTCCCTCTTTTATACACCCTCTTCCATAAATAAGAGTAAATAATCTGCAATTACAACATTAATGATTATTTTAACAGTAGAGATAAAATTGCTGGTCAAGCATATGGCAGTGAAGTCTTGAGGCGTCACTTCAATTGTGTATTACCGTCAATTAAAGTGTTGGTTTAATAATCCAAACAAGCCATGATAGCTTTGCGGTCAAACTTAAAACCGAGCCACGATGGAGCACTAAAGTGAAACTCGTTCTTATGACTGTTGGCATTATTTGTAGTGATGCCATGAACTTGATTTGTGAGCGCCGTATTGGCAGTAGTGTGAAGCTGATGTCGATTAATACGTTGTTTTTCTTCTTCGGCTGAAAATAATAATAATTACATTAATTTAAGTTATAAGTAAGGAAAATGAAATATCATGAGATATATTTATGAACTATTACTTAGGACATTAAAATTAATATAATTTTTTTTAAAGTTCACTGTAGCATTTTTTAATGTCTTGTACACACATAAAATAAAATAAAATTGAATATTTTCATGAAAGTGACGACAAATAATAGTCAATTATGTTGATTTTAATGAGAATTAATGATATTATCCAAACTATTCACAGTTTTACTTAGTAGCAGATGACATTGTTCTTTGCCTGATATTACCAGAAAAAATATGACCAACTGCACTGTCATAATTTTCTTCTTAACATTCCTCTAACAAATAAAAGTTTCCAGTACAGAAAAAATATTTCCCTTTACCAAAGAATATTGGTAAAGAAGAAGAATAAAAATTTATGTTTGATTTGGCTATTATTGCAGTCATATTGAGACCAAAGGCAAATATTTAAAATTTAAGAATTTGACATTTAGCAGTAATTTTTTTCTATTTATATCACTGTACCATTTAGTTTGAGTAGATTTTGTCATTTTTAGATGACAAATGCCTTTTATTTACTGACTTATAATATCAAAATTCAACTTTTTATTTAACAAAATCCAATCATTTTACTTACCACGAATCAGGTTATTTAATCATAATAAATGGTGTTAAGAAATTGATACTAAATTAATAGTAATGTGTTTGCTGAGTAATTGTTAAGGTCAACTGGTGGCTAGCCTGATATGAATACTTTGCAGGGTTAATTTAAAATCGAGATGATGTTATATAATGGTTATATTTGAAATATGGTGCTTTGTTGAAAAGAGTAAGTAGAGATTGTAATAGCTGATGATGAAATATGATTTGACAGAAATGCCTGGAAATTGGCATGACGTTTTTATTAAATTTACAATAAAAGTAGGTAACAGGTAGTTGTACATTATTGTGTGGTAGTATAAATAACCTAACTATGATATTTAAAGGAGCGAAAGAAAAATGCAAGCCTATAGAATAAAACACTTAAACCATGAGTGGACTAGAATGTACCAAGTACAAATAATGGTACATTCAGTGGCGTATCGTGGAGTGTTGCAAGGGAAACAGACTTTGTTAAAACCGTACCTGTGATATGTTCTCACCCACTTGGACCCTATATGACCAATCATACATATGCTCTGCTCTGCATGTCTCACACGGGAATGTACTCCCCTCGATACCTGACCAATGAGAATTCTACTACTGAGGGGTGTGAACAATTCATAGTTAAAGTTTAAACTAATGCTGTTTACCCTGGCAATACTTCATGACACGCTAATGGGTACATTAATTGGAATCCATTCCAAGGTTTACATTAAATGTTTATGGATGTTCTCTATCAATGAATAAAACCAAAATTTTTAACCTAGCAATGCATAAAACATGCCGTTTTTGTTTCATCTTCCTTTATCCTTCCACCATTCTTATCCTCTCACTTGCACACTTTCTGTTATATACTCCTCCCATCTCTTTCTTGGCCACCCTTTCGGTCTTGTTTCCTAAATACTTTATTTCCATAATTTGTTCTGTCATTCTCTCCTTTTTCATCCTCATTACATGACCATACCATCTCAGTCTTACTTTCTCTATTATCTCATCTACTCCCTCTACTTACATTCTTTCCTGTTTAACTTTGATTTATGTTCACTGAAAATTTCATACTTAGGTGTTTTGTTGTGTTTCTAATTGTGAACTTTGAGGCCTACTGTTTTCTACTAAGTGTGTAGGCCTTGCCCTTCTATCCTCATTTCAATGTTTAATCTAAAATAAGTATCTGATGCCAATTTTTTTAATATTGGATTTGAAACTGATTCTTGTCAAAGAGCCAAGATTCTTATTTTATTAAAAAATTAAAATCTAAAATTCTAACAGAATTTATTAAATCATAATAAGAATATGGAAGCAAAGACTATTAAGACCCTTACTAAATAATATGGCATGTATACATAAACACTAAATCACACCCGAATCTATACCAATAAAAACAAGGTTTTATTTTTCTAGTATGTTAAGTCTATTTAATTATTTTAATTTTATGTTTATGCTGGCCATCAAGATTTTATCTCAGCATTTTACTAACATCAAGCAGAACCACTTCGATTGGAAAGGCGACATTTAAAAAAATATTTAATCTAGTTTTGTAGAAAAAAAAAACGTTTCTTCAGCTACAGGGAAATAAATAAAATATATTTTCTGAAAATCTGCCCAATATTTTCTCTCTATTCAAAGCTATTGCGGTTTAAAATTATGTAGTACATTGATATGCTACAGCTGTAAAATAAATGGTATGTTTGGTTTATATTGTGATTCTGAAAATATTACTAATAAAAAGTTCACAAACTTGAAGATACTGCCGCTTGGCCTGTGAAGAGCTGTCTCTTGAAATTAGGCTTGTGTCCACTTCCTCTATTGTTGCCTTCCTGTTTGCGAAGAATATTCCGTGGAGGGGACGTTGTTCCTTGCTTCTGGTGCTGCTGCCGTAATGCTTCAAATTCTTGCATTTCCGCCTATATTTGGATAAATACAATTCAGGTTTATTCAATACATGCTATTGTGTGATATATCGTTGCAGTGAATTATTTATATTGAGTTTATAGATGTGTATTAAAAATTGTAATATGTGGAGTAGAATAAAAAAATAAAAATCTCCTAGTAGACCATCCAACACAAGGTTAACAATGAAATAATTAATGGAGATGGAGGCTGTGTATGGAAGATGAGAAACAGCACCAGAATGTTTCTTCCGGTAACATGGAAAACGTTCTTCTCAGATGAGATTCCAAAACACAAATCGCAAACTAAACCATCAGCAGCTAAAATTACTGTAGGAATTTGGTAAGGGGAACCTATTAGAAAATACAAAAATATGAAGGGTAAAGGGAAAAAACTCAAAGTGAATTTATGCTGCCATCTGTTACATAACCATGAACACTTTCTAATACACATTTATAGTAAAAAAAAAAAGAACTTTGTCATTTAAATCAATTTAAAAAAAAAGTGTTTGCTGGGATCCTTATGAAGTGTGAGATATAAAAGTTATTCTGCAAAATGTGTGTAATGTTACCTTAGCCCTTTATACCCTGTACCTTTCAAATATTTTTACACCCAATATTGATAACATTTTATACGACTTACAAATATGGGTTAACCCTTTCACATTAATGAATTAACATCTGGGGACTGGATGTTGTGCCTGTCCTAGTTTTAAGTTAGATTAAAAGGCAAATTAAGCTACCACAGGCCTTGCAAGCCGATAGTGGAAAATATTGGGCTTGAATATAAACTGACCCAGACCACAGGCTGGTAACAGTTATGGATGTCATGTAATGATAACATTTTACTATGTATATTAATATTTCTAATACCACCAGGGTTTGTCAGCTTGATATTTCTGGCTTTATACTGGCGTTGGCTGTATGTAGTAACCTAGTAGGTGGGGTTGGACAACCCCGTTGAGATGATGTGATGATAATGATTATGTTGTGCCAATAGAAATCTTAAACCTAACTTGAGCTTACCTAAACAAACCATGGTTAACCATAGGAACAACATTCTTCTTTCAGGGAAAAATACCTACGGTACCGCTAGGAACCAAACCTGGGACCTTTAGATTAGTAGAAAGGAATATTGACCAAGAGGCCAGTCATATTTCACTTTACTACTAGTGTTATTTTATAGGTATTTATAATATCTATCAAAAGTGACAGTTGAAGATCATATATGAATATGTAAAAGTAGATTTAGTAATGTTTATAGCCATCAGATAAGATATTTCTTATGAAAATTGGACTGTAAACTGGGAAAATGACGTCTTCAATGTAAGGTTGAGTTAAAGAAGACATGGCTTTTGACTCTTGTGGTTATGTCAACACAAATAGACAAGATGAAAAACAGAACTGACTTGAATGGCTGAAGCAAACTGTTGCCTCTTGTTCTTGGGTTGATTGAAATCTACGTCGCCCACTGACTTGTGCCGATGCCCCCTTGAGTTTTGAGCTCTTTTTTGTTGTTTCTCAAAAATCCACCGCTTCAGACGTCTGGGAAACAGAAACAAATAAGACAACCTTTCATGCATTCATATACACCACACAATTAAGAATTATATCTCACGATATTAAAAAAAAAGCTAAAATCTAGATTTATTATATACCCAATTTATAATTATCTTAACCTTTTAATACACAGCATGGTAAAATGTTTGTAGGAATGAAGACCATATTTTAGCAGTCATTAGAATACTTCAGTCCAATTTTCATATGACAACTAATAGTTACTAGATCTACTTTACATACTCAACTGTAAAGTCACTTGATCTATATACCTCTACTTTTGATAAATAATATCATCATCTGTTTTCAGCATGTGGCCAGGTCAGTTTAGTAAAATGCTTCCATCTTTCTCTATCCGTTCACCATTCTTCCCCCTTTAATTTATTTTTAGCACCACATCTTACTACCTGTTTGGGTTATACATTCTCCTTTAATTGTTTCCATTCTTCTTCTCTCACTTGCTCACTACTCCTCCCATCTCATTCTTGACATTTCTTACAGTCTTTTTCCTTGTTTTTTTAGGTCAACATTGATAACATTTCACTATTTTATTAGTGTTATTTTAGATGTATTGATACTATCTTTCTTTTTAGGAAAAATATAGTATCAATACGTATATAAAATAAGAATAAATAATAAAATAGTGAAATGTTATCAATGTTGGCCTCACAAAAGTTTATATTTTATAAAAGATCATTCCTTTGAAAATTGTACTCTACACATACCTGCCCCACTATTTCATTAACAAAGTGTATGAAATTGCAAAAAGTTGTACAGTAACCACATAAAATGTTCAAATAGCATGCTTTAATTTAAGTTAACCACATGTAATACTTTTAATTTTATACTTACTTAATGAATGGTACCACCATAAAAAAAGCGTTGGGACCCACACCAAATTTAGCTCGTGGAGTTGCATCTTTCTTGGATGATGGCAAGTCTGCTACACTAAACCACTCCACGCTCTTTATCTCATTACGTGTGCGTGGCTCAAACTTTGTGTCTGACTGTACTCCAGATACAATGTACAGTCGCACAGTTTGTTCATTTATTACAGATTCAATGAACTCATTATGGTCAATCAACTTATTGATGTCAAACCCTGTTTCTTCAAGTACCTGGCAAAAATTCAAGTTAAATAATTTAAGGTTTATATTTCCAAATATTGAGCACACTTGAGACCTACTGATTTTAAGTAATTCTGAACCACTCATATTCTTCCTGTTTTGATTAGTAAATTATTGTGTATTTTCAAACAATTAACATAAAAGGAGCAACAAGACTTACATTTAGAGGGAACTCTGATTCATTTGTACTCCAAATTTACAAAACAAAGAATACTAAACTAAAATTCTACAATAATGAGACTGTAACTATAATTGACACCAACATAACTGTGCATTAACATGATGTCACAAAGATGTGTGAGATATGAAGGATTTGGACTACTTACATCTTGTTTAGCATTTTACTGGTTTATGTTAACACCACATCATACCTTTCGGGTTATACACCTTTATACTAATTAAACTAATATGTTATAGATTAGGAAAATTTTAGAGGAGTGTACACACATTTGTGTGGAGGAAGAGTGGAAAACCACCCTCAGAACACCCGACCGGGATCTAACCCCAATCTCCCCGTTTTGAGCAGTCTAGTCTATTTGGAGAGTAGTACATTAGTCCATGCGGCCACCGAAGTGGGTCATTTTACTGATGATTTCTTTAAAAGCTAATGAGTGATTTCAGAGTAAGGATACAGGTGGTTTTCAATAACAATATTTGAGTAAAAATGATAAGATGAACAATAGGAATGCTAGTAACTAGGTTAATATGAATAAGTGTAGGTATAAATATAGAAAAATTGCACCTGGCTGGGGACTGGAACCCTTTTCGTCCGGCTAAGCCCGTTAATTACTCTAAAGATCAAGCTATCTGGCATCTACTCATATTTGATAAAATGTAATATTCTTACTGTGGGCTAAAACATTTATTTTTGCAGTTTAAAGTCATGGTCCTGTATTAGAGTGACCTCGTGTAGAAAATGGAGTATTACCACTTAGTTGCATCAGTATGTACACTCGGAGATTTATATAGATGAACGATAGATATACAAATCAGGATATCCCAGATAGATAAGTAGGCAGAGCAGTCGGCGCGTAAAGCGGAACAATTAAGGTTTTACGTCTCAGTCTGGATGTAATTATCGTGTATTTACTATTTACACAATCAAAATATCAGATTGTAATATGAGTAAAAACATGTTTATTTTGAAATTGAAGTAGTTACCAGAAGTATTATTCTAACTAACATATCTGCAGGCCCTTAGATGTGGTTAAAAATCAATTAAGATTGATATATTCATAGCAAGAATAAGGTTTCAAGAAATTTATTTTTGTCTTAAAATGATACCAAGAAAAATTCTGGACTGGAAAAATGTTTAAAAAACTACACTAACATTAAATAGGAATTTAAATAAAACAATTGTGCCTATGGCACTTAAGTATTAAGTTGTTTATAAAACCAGTCCCAACTCCTTCAATATACCAAAGATTAGCTCACCTCCCTTACAGCACAATGCGAAGGGTCCTCTTCCTCATTTACTTTTCCCTTGGGGAACCCCCAAGATGATCGTGACCAGTAGCTTTGTACCAATAATACTTGTGACATGTCCTCATTAAGAACTATGGCACCATATGTGGGGACAGACTGCTTGTACTCACGCCATTTGTCCAAAATTTCTGTCAGGTTCTTGGAGTGGACTCGCAGAAATGGAATATGCTGAAATTATTCAAAAATATTGAGAATGTTTGTAATTTTTATAACCACAACATGATTTTAATCGTAATATTGTGTTTTATTATTATTTATGGGTGATTAAGTAGCATTTTAAGACTGTGGAACCATACTTTCACTCATACAACAGTCCAATTTTCATAGGAAGACAACAGGAAAAGTTACTAGATCTCTACTTTCACGTATTCATACATCAAGCCATGGGATCCGTGAATGTCACTAATGATAAATATTATAAATATAACATCAATTATATTGTAAAACATTATCAATATTGGCCACAAAAAATTGTGTTCTTCTAACTGTTCTGCCTATGAAAATTGGACTAAAGTTCAACCCAAATCACTGAAATACCCATGTAGAGTAACAGGGGTACAGGGAGTACATGAGATATTAGAGGAAGCAAGACCGAGATGGTAAGGACATGTAATAAGGATGGAAAAAGAAAGGATGCCAAAGAAAATATTGGAAATGAAGTAGCTAGGAAAAATACTGAGAGGTAGGTCAGGAAAGAAGTGGGAAGAGCAGATAACAGAAAGTGTTTTAGTTAGAGGAGAAGAATGGGAGAAATTAAAGAAGGAAGAGTGGTGAAAGGATATAAGAAGATGCCAAATATTGTGAAATAATCTTTATAAGAGTATGGTGAGAGCAATAAGAAAAATAGTGAAAGAAATCTAAGTCCTCTTAAGTAGCAAAATATAACATGAATAAGATTATCTTTAAGAACTAGAATACTTGATTTCTTCTTCATAATTGCAGGGTTAACAAATTATATAATGATTTGGGCGCATAATACAAGTGTGTGGATGGTGTCTTCTATAATACACTGCCACCTACATTAATGCACGATTCAAAATAATATTACACTGTTGGGGATTTTGGTTTAATGATTGAGGAAGAATGGCGGTTGGAAAGAGGAAAATGCAGGAATTTTACTAAATTGACCCGGTCACAAGCTGAAAACAGTTAATAATGATGGATGATAACTACCAGATCAATCTCAATAGTCTGAGAGATGAGAAAATTCAAAGGAGTGATCAAAAACATGTTTTATTTACATTAAATGTGTGGGCAGCAAAATCCTTCATGCCACATGTTTTGAGATGCTTATTTTCTTCAGTGCAGTAAAAGTCCAAGTAGAACCAGTGCGCCAGCTCAATTTGAAAACATATTCGAATCAAGTCTTTACGTTCCTCTTCTGGCACATTAATAATGAATCGACTGAAAACATTAATGTCAAATTGTTTCAAATAATACTAACTTTTAGCATAGTTACTAAAAAAAATATGCACTTTATCTATATATACAAATATGAAAAATTAAATTTAGGCTACAGCCAAACTTGCGACTTGGTCGCCGTGACTAGAACGCCAGCGCATAATGCCTTGTTTCATAGACAGGTAGCAATACTAGGCCACAACTGACTAGTGACAGTAACTTAGTCACAAACGTGACTTTGGGTCTCTCATAACATAACATTTCCTGGCAACCTGGTTATAGCATTTTTTTTTTCTGGCAACCAGGTTACAAGTGTCTGTGATCTTACTCTCAACATACCAAGACAAGCCTTTTGGTTATTTACTTTTACTTAAATGACAAAGGGGTTTTTTCCAGAGTATTGTGGTTTTATATACCTGAGCCTGTGCAGATCGTAATTACAAATATTGACCATTTACCCAATGAAATAACTGTAGTAAGTAAGGGTATTTAACAATAATACTCTACCATGGGACAAACATGAAAATAACTAATTCACAAGAGTTTGTCAGAGAGGATATACTGAATACACTGAAAAACATTGAGTAGATTGGGGGTAGTGCACCTCCAGTAAGAACCTTAATGACTGTATAGGAGCTAGAAGATTCATCAATTTTAAATAATGCTATCAAACTCACTAACCTGCTTAAATCATCCAATATATCCAAAGGAATTGAATGTTCCATTGTAGACTCTGTGGCCATTATATCTTAGATCTGACTGTAATGAAAACAAGTGAAAAAAACTGTAAAAAAAATTGTTTAAGAATTCAATGTCAACCAGATAGAATACATAAAATCAGGTAAGTGTGAAAATTATTTTATGACTACATGGTTGTACTCTAAATTAATAAAGAAGAGTAATTAAATAATGCAAATTTTACAAATAAATAGTTTGAATTTCTATGACAAGGATGTTATTTGGGTTTGAAATATTTATTATATTTGACTATGGATGTTTTAAAGATCATTCTGAAATATCTAATTTTACAAAGTCAATTTAGATATGTGGTAGTTGCCAAGTAATCTTGGATGTCAAGACTTTCCTTTATTATAGCTCTGTTCAGCTCAGGTACTCAATGCTCTCTAGGACCTACTGGATGGTCTTGCAACCGGGATGATTTTATTGACCCCCTGGCTAACATTCAAGCCATTAGTATGGTACTGCTAAGAATTACGCTGCCCTTACCCGGCTATGATTGTGGTAAGAAGAACACTATCTTACAGCTACAAAGGTTAATAAAATTAGTTTTAATTTAGGCCAAGTCATGATCTACAACTGTTACAATTAATAGATAGGCTACTATCAATACCTATTATTATTAATAAAGTAAAATGTTAGCAATATTGACCCACAAAAATGTCTGTATTTTCTAAACTGTTCTTCCAATCAAAATCAGAGTTTAAGTTACTTCATTATGCCACCCAGGAGGCAAAATTTTGTTAGGAAACCACTATGGTTTAATTAAAATTTGTAACAACCATTTAAACTTAATAAAATAGCAGATCTTTTTTTTATTAATTTTTATGAAAGAGCTGGAAGGAGTAAGTTGTTAAGCTCATTACCCTGAAAGGTGTGTAAACAACTGACAAATGTTTGGGAAACATTGCTGTATAACCATAATGATCCCATCTCATCCCATCTTGCAGCTTATGCTCTTTGTCTACCTTGTTTAATTCTTACCAGGAATTTTCTTACAAACATCTTTGCATCTGAATGAAACAAATAGCCGAAACTATTGTTAATGCATTTTAGTAGGGATAGTCCCTCATAGATATCATATTCTGATAATTGAAAAAATGACACCTGGACACGGAAATCGAACCCGGGACATTCGGCTTAGTACGCCAATGCTCTTACCACTGAGCTATCCAGTTATCGAAGGTCCAAGTGTCCAGGTGTTATTTTTCAATTTTCATAATATGATATCTATGAGGGACTATCCCCACTAAAATGCATTAACAATAGTTTCGGCTATTTCTTTCATCAATATATGCAAACCCTGTACAATTATACATATAATTGTCGAATGGCTGCAAAAATGCCAACTACCGAGTCGCTAATGGCTGCGTTGTCTGATGGCTGTGATCTTAGATAATCACATGTTTACAAGCTGACGACCTCCGCGCGTCCATCTTAGACTCTGCCTTAAACTATGAGTGAAGAATGACCATGGGTATGGGACACAAATCCTGGATAGCTCAGTGGTAAGAGCATTGGCGTACTAAGCCGAAGGTCCCGATTTCGATTCCCATGTCCAGGTGTCATTTTTCAATTTTCAGAATATATCTTTGCATCTGTTTCCAAGTTTAAAATGTTCACATTTCAGTATAATCCCCAATTTCTAACCATGTAGCTGCATTACAATTTGAGGACACCTTTGTGGTCTAGTGGTCAGAGGTTCTGGCTACGAACCCAGAAGTTCCGAGTTTGATTCCCGGCACTGCCAGATTATCTGGGAATGGGTTCAACTCGGCCTAATATGGATAAATAAGGAGCTACTCGATTAAAATAGTGTTGGCTCCGGTATAGAAAGCCGAGTTTAATGGCTGTAGGCGTCGTTGGGCCGACTCCATTACACCCTCTATCCGTAAGAGTTGGCACTAATTCACCAAACAATTTGGTAGCCACTCAGCAGGTATAGCCTGAGTGCGGGCTAACATCATGGAGCTACTTTTATTACATTTTGAGTGGATGGCAATCATTGTTATGGATAAATAAAAAGAGAGAGAAGGGGGGTCCTCAAAATTTCCTAAGATGGCATTCTGTTAAGGGGAAATAATAAATGATCAAGAACCACTTTTACATAAGCACACATCTTTATATATTTCACAAATTAACTAATAAGCCAAGCCTATTCAAATTAATCAAACACTTTTAATCTAATAATCAACACACTATATAGTATAACAACTATTATCTAAAATATTAGACTCATACTCATTATTAGATAGGCCCTGAGGTATTAGCTTCAAAGTTAAAAGAAAAAAATATCACAAACTGTAAACATATTTTTGTTATACTTAGTATTCATTGACTAACAATGTAACATTTCCTTATACATGTTGTAGGAGCAAATATGTATTTAATTCAATATTTTTCTTATTTAAATTTTTCTTACGAAAGATAATATGTGGATGTTGCTACAGTTTATACAATGTAATAATAAGTAATTAAATAAGTCACTGTATATATTATATTTTATATTAAATACGTTAAAATTTATATTCTGATATTACTATTAAACTTAAATATTTTGTCAATATAGATAAATAATAACTATTAAAACTAATGTTTATATTATTTTCAATAATTTGGCTATATCTCTAAACAAAATATTTTAATCGTTGGCCATCATGACGAACTTTGATTACACTAGCGCCGGAAACTAAATGCGGTTGAAAATTCAATCTTCGGTAATATAGCAACAACATGGCAGAGGTATATAAATTTTATTTCAATATATTTCTGTATTTATCTAATACATCATTCTATTTTATGTTTTGATAGAATTTTTAAATTTTTCTATGTAATCATCTTTCAATTTCATTGTGTTTAGTTTAATAAATTAAGCATTATTTATGAACTTAAAGACGGCTCAACTATACTTATGCATGTTGTAATGATCACTTATTTATACCATAAAATAATTTTTCATTGATTTTGTGAATGACTTTTATAAACAAATATATAGTTAATGCTTCCTATGAGCCTAAACGCAACATTTTATCCCAATGCAGTACCTGCCTTAACCTTAATTGGTCAATGTCAGTTCTACATTCTATAGGGCCATACTTAACTAAATATCCACAAATAAAATTAGTAATGATATTATCTTATTTCTATAAGCCATAATATAATAATTGACGCAAATTTTACTAAGCGACAAGACATTTCAAACGTTTCAAGGATACCTGAGATATCAAGAGTAAACCATGTAGATTACTAATAATAAAGATTGATTCATCACTCATTAAATTTAAGTTTGGTTTGATGTACTTCCTCTCCATCTGGAGCTGGGTATGCTCTCAGCCCTTCGGCTGGGTTAGTGCTGCCCCACAATCGGGTAGAAAGCATAATATGTACTAGGAAGTTCCTATTGCTTTCCGCAAATAGCTAGAAAGGACACTAAAGTTTGGCACATAAATACGATCTTGTAAGAAAAATGAATTAGAGGTTGACATTAGTTTAACCTTTGTGCTGTGTATTTAGTTTTTTACTTAAGTTCAGAAATGCTAACTATGTCAAAAATTCAAGATCTGAAAATTTGCATGATCATGATTATGTTCAAATAATGTGATTTTCAACTAGTAATGCATTTTATATATGAAATTAAGCACCATGTTGTCTATAAATTGCATAATATATGTTTATATCGATAAAATTTTAAGTGTCACATTTTACCCAACTGCAATGTTATCCTGCTATCAGAACCATTCTTTTTTTTACTAGCAACCCACAAGTGTCAAACCAATCACTAAATGAGGATTTGACAGGCTTAATATTAGCCTTATGTAATGGAAAGGAAACTTTTGAAAATTAATTTTAAAACTCACTGTATTATTGAATTTTTTAGTTGCCATATTAACCAAATATTATATTTATTACCCTTCATATTTCATAAATTAAATGTTACTAACACAGTAGAATAACAGGATAAAAATAACAAATATTACTACGTTAATATATACCTCAACAATGTTTTCTCCCATATAAATATTGCAAGTGTGCTACAAGTAGTGAAATGCAGATGTAAACAATCGCTACTATTGTTATGATTTATCAGTAATTGACAGTTCTTAAAACTAACACCAGATGTCAGAGGTGCACAGGCATGCTAGTATGAAAATTTCAGCGTTCTAACACACTTGTAGCTATTTCCGACTCGCAGCAAAGTTAGATAAAGTTTACACGCCGTGAGGTAAAGTCGATTTCTGCAGTCAATGGCTACAATGCTGAGATCGAATGTATCCGATTAACGCAGCAAAAGAGTTAATGAACATAACAAATGACAGTAATTAGCACCTAAAACAAACATTCATTTGACATGTGTTGAACATAAATTATGCCCAAGGAACTTTGAGCCATACACTATATTAGTTTAAAAATACAATTTGAATTTTGTAAACGGTTTAGGGGTAAAATGTCAGACTTCTGTGCTGGCGGCCGGGCTTCACTCCTCGGTCCCGGCACAGATTTATCTGATTACCAAACCCTTCCTTCACCTCTGACAAGACATCTTGTGAATATCTGGAATGCCAGGACTCCACGTTAAACTGTAGGTCCTTCATTTCATCTCACAATCACCCTACCATTACACATTAGCGTAAGTGCGTATAACCCAGAACGGGTAGTAAGACGCGGTGCTAATAATAATAATATTTTGTAAACATAATTGAAAACTGCTTGTTCATTGTCACCAGCACTTAATTTAGCTGGTCTGGTTTGCCATTTTAGATCAATACAAATACAACCCAACTTTCCATTACTACCAACAGTTTCATTTATTCAAATAAGCCCTTATGATAGATTAATTATATTTCTAGGTCGAAGAAACCCAAAAGAAGAAAAGGACCTTCAGGAAATTCACCTTTAGGGGTGTTGATCTGGATCAGCTTCTCGACATGCCAGTGTGAGCATTTAAAGAACAGAATTAAACCAAAGGTGGCATTTTGAAAAAGGACCTTTGGCGTTTTATTAAACAAAAATTATGGAGTGGCTTAACTTATGCCATTTTAATCAAAATTTTGCTATACTTTTTTTCACTAATGTGCTGTGACTATACTGTTGGCCTATATCAAATGTGACTTCATGGTTAAAGTAATCACTTCAACCTGCTTTGGTGGCGTAGTTAGCTAACACACCGGTCTCTTGTTGAGCTAGTGTGCCAAGGGTGGAGAGATCGAGGTTCGAATCTACGGTCGGGTGAACTGATGGTTTTTTTCCCTAAATGGTTTTCCACTCTCCACACAAATGTGGGTTCACTTCCTCTAAATTCAACCTTTCCCATTCATAACCCATTAGTTTAACTAATACTTAGCGTACAACCCAAATGGGTAGTAAGACTGCTATATTTATGTGATTTCAATCACAGCAGTTGTACCTATAATCGATTCTAATACCTATAACATCATCAATCATTAACCTACATTTCTCCTGATTGCATTAAAATTAACTAGCTTTTGGTGCGATTCAATTTCTATCGCAATTGTCATAAAATGACATATTTTTAAATATGTCTGCTTATTGCCAACAAACTAATAGTTTTACTGGTTTCTCTGTGGTTGTGAAACATTGTTTTTCATTTTACATGATGAAAATAAAATTTAGGGTGTTTAAAAACAAGGTGCTTAGGAAGATATTTGATCCAGAAGAAGGTGTAAATACTGGGGAGTGGAGGACGTTACAAAATGGTGAATTACATACCCTTTACTCATCACACATGGTTAGGATAGTCAAATCTTGCAGATTACGGTGGGCTGGACATGTAGCACGAATGGAAGAGTCCATTGGGAAAACCAAGACGCAGATGGGAGGGTATCATTAGAATGAACCTGAAAGAGATAGGGTGTAACGAAGTGGCCTGGATAGGGATGTTTGGTATACTTTTGTAAGTGTGGCAATGAAGTTGAAAAAGATTTCTTAATGCCATTGATCAATATAGTATTGCCAAAAATGTATATAGTTATATTTAAGATGAGAAAATTGTTATGTTGCATTTGACATATGTAGAATTTTATTTTATCTACCTAAACAAACAATCATAAACCCTAGTTTCAACTCTATTTTGTAGAGAACAACTGATGGAGTTGATGCACTCTCGTGCCCGCCGCCGCTTTTCTAGGGGTTTGAAAAGAAAGCCCATGGCACTTGTCAAGAAATTGAGGAAGGCCAAAAAGGAGGCACCACCCAATGAGAAGCCGGAGATTGTAAAGACACATCTGCGTAATATGATCATTGTCCCAGAAATGGTCGGCAGCATTGTGGGCGTGTACAATGGCAAGACCTTCAACCAAGTGGAAGTTAAGGTAATTTGATTTCTAAAGACTTATATGTTAGATTTCAATGTGCTCGTTTTAAAAATTCATAATATTTATTTGAGATTACTGTATCTCTTAAACAGATTTTTATTTTATTTTTTAATAATTTATCTTAATTAGTCCAAATATATTACAACCTCGCAAATAATATGAATCTATAATTTTGAAGGTGTTCTACAAGAAAAATATAATTGTCTTGAATATATCTAGAGGTAAAAAATTTTTGACAGCCTTGTTAAGCCCTCTGAATGTTTTCTTGATGTGTTGTGCCTCTCATATTGCTCTGAAATTCAAAATTCATATTGGCTTCTTCTCATTCCCTTGTTTACTTGGAACACAGAGGAAGCCTTCTTATTAACACAATCCCTCACAGATCTGCCATAACACTGAACTATTGAATTACCAATAGAATGACATTGAAGGGTGGAAATCCTCTTTTTGAACTTGATTTTATTACTAGGCACACACAGCCTGCCAGCTAGTATTCTACGAAATAGACCTCTAGAGGAATCCACCTTTTCAGTAAAAAATGTAAGGTTGCCCATATAATACAATCATACAGTTTTCTGAAGTACATTTTTGGAGAAAAGGCTCACTATATTTGGGTCAGTACAGTATATGATTCTAACCAGGGCTGTGGAGTCTGGACGTGAATATTCTGACTTCACTCCAGCTCCTCTATTTTCTAATGTCACACTCAGACACCTTCATAAATGGCTAATGTACATTAAAATTAGTAGTAACAGATTGACTTTATGGGAAGCTTCTTTGGCACTGAGAAATTATATTTAAATAAATTTGTCGATCCAAATTACAAATATTGGTCCTAAGAAATAAATTATCAAGTTAAAATAGTATATTCATATAACTTACCATATATTATTATATTATAATATTATGTATGAAAAAAGTGAATTGAGCAAGAACATCTTGTAATAAATAAAATGATAGAATATTAGGGAAATGGTAGAGCACAACACATTTACACACACTTCGATATTTCGATGCTATCTTCCTCAGGAAGTAGTAGTAATAAGTGTCTAATTACTACTTCCTGAGGAAGATGCTATATTAGCATCAAAGTGTGAGTAAATGTGTGTTAGTATTTTTACTTTTATTTGTGCTCTACCATATTCCTAATATTCTATCATTTTATTTATATTATAATTATTTATTTTTAAGTCGGTCTTCACATTTTTATCGACGTTACTCAAAATTGGTTACACCTCTGACTCCACAGCCTTGATTTTAACTTAATTAATGCAAGTTATGTGGTCAATTAGTATACTTATTATTTTATAAATTTCTTGTTCTTGTAACTTTACGGTTGATCACTCAGTTTAAGTTGTATTTTGGTACACCTTTTATGACTGAAATCTAAAAATTAAATCTAAAAATGAATTAACAATCCTACCTGAGACCACTATTAGATTAAAATGTATTTATGATACAATCCTATTGTACTAGGCTGTTTTCATGAGATTGATTGATTTTGGCACTTTACTTTGAGTGAACATATTCTGAAAGAGTCTAAAAATGGGTGTGAGAATTTACACAGTAATCATTAACTTTCCAACCTGTCAAGTTTAGTAAAATACTTCCATCCTTCTCGCACTTGTACTTATGCTCCTATCTCTGTGTTGACTCCCATATTGGTATTAAGGTTTAATTGTGTAGTTGTAATAAGAAAAATAATAATAAATATTTATAGTTCTTAAGAGTTTGAGTCGAGCACCTTAGCTCAGTCGGTAGTGTGTCTGCCTACTGAGCTAAAGGTCCTGTGTTCAATTCTCGGCATGGCCAAAAATTTATCTGATGAAAATATGGATTTATCCTTTTACATTGATAAATTGACTGCTGGGGACTGGTTGTTGTACCTTTTCTAGTCTTAAGATAAATTATAAGACATGTGGAGCTACGACAGGCCTAGCAGGCCAGTAGTGAAAACAGTAATGGATGTAAAAGTTATTTAGAGTTTGTAGGTGTGTACACAATGTTCATATTGTTTCAGCCCGAGATGATTGGTCATTATCTAGGAGAGTTCAGTGTTACATACAAGCCTGTCAAACATGGTAGACCTGGTATTGGTGCTACTCACAGCTCTAGATTCATTCCACTGAAATAAAAGCTCTGTATGAACATGTTATTTACAATAAACTTTTAATAAGTTAGTTTTGAGCAAGATTTTACTTCCAACCTTATTCCTGGGCTTAAATTATTTTAACTGTAGGTTGAATTAACCTTTTTAGCGACACGCCTTAAATGGAATTTGAGTGTGAAGAATCCCACAGGTGTAGCTCTATTTCATAATTTTATTCACGGTGTTGTACAAGAAAAATCAATCAAACCTTTATTTATTTATGAAGCAATTTTTCAGATTATTTTATCATTTCTGCATAAAATGTCATATGATAAGAGGGGAATGTGCTTGTTATAGTGAAATAATACAATCCTGATCGTTGGTGGCCACGTGTTAAAAGGCGTCACTCCCAATAAACTAGATTGCCGAATTCTGGTTGAGTATACTGGGGGGGTTTCTGAACTGGTTTTCCACACTAATGCAGGAACACTTTCTCTAAATTCAACCCTTCTCATCCCTTTAATATTAGAATAATTAGTACATATGCATATAACCTGATCAGATCGGTTCGTGACACTTATAATTAGGCATGGGAAATTAGTTGAAATCTTGGGACGGAACAGGGAATTTTAAAATATACCTTTTAGAATAAGATATAAAGTATATTTATTTCTAAACTAATATGGTAAGACTTGTTAGAGCTATGATGATATTAAAACTTGTTTTGGTGGCTGCATGGTCTAAGGCACCACTCTCGCAATAGACTAGACTGCAGGTGAAGAGATATTTAGTTTGAATTTAGCCAGGTGTTTTTCCTAAATGGTTCCCCACACTATCCACACAAATGCAGGTACACCTCTCAATCTTCCTTATCCCTAACACTAGAGTAATTAGTACATAGGTGTATAACCGGAACGAGTAATAAGACACGTTTTTTAAAAAAAAACATTGCTAAAGGTAATAAAACCAAAAATAAATAGAAGTTTCCACGAATAGCATGTTTATCAAATCAAATGTCAAAATTTTTAATTTACATCAAATTTGTGTTTTATATTTAATTATTTGCATAGGGAAAAAATAATACAAAACAATGTTTGGCACCGCATAAATTTTCTTTAAGTATGAAACTGCAAAATATTATCTAGATTTGAAACCTCTTAAATGTTCTCTCTAGGTTTGACATCCCTTATACTCTACTCCCTCTCTGGTGCTTAACCCTCATAGATGGTGGACCTTGGCAAGCTACTTCCTTTCCCCCTTTCCTCATATCCACACCACAAAAGCTAAAAGAATATATATCTCAAGCTCTTTCACTTGATAAACAACAAATCACTGTTGATAGAGCACAATAAGTCACTCGCCTCCAAACTTGTCTCACTACAAGACATGGTAAAATAACACCATCCCCACCACCAAGATTGCTAAATAACAAAGAAAAAGACTGTCTACCAATTATAATAGATAAATTCTCTGAGGGTTCAGGATCTTGTCCATCCATCCTTATAATGGTAGAAGGCAGAGCCGATCACATTGGCTCATGGCACTAAAAGGGTTAAGGTTGGTCAAGTCAAACCAATTTCTGACTATAGTATCCCCATGGCTTCTTTGGTGCTGACTGACAGCTAAAAGCTTTGAAAAGTTACCAAACCAAATTATGTATCCCTACGCAGGACCATATAATCTAGAAAAACATGTGTTTATCAGCTGTCACTTTTGACAGTCAGAATTTAGGTATTATACCTAAATGTTGACTGTCAGATGTCAGCTGTGAGCTGTCAGTCAGCAGCAAAGAATCCATGGGGCTACTGTAGCATAGCAAGTTCTAATAGTTCCCATTAGAATATATGAAGGTGTGTACTAGATAGTTAATACAAAATAACTATACCAAGGTAGGTGACCTGGTGGTCTAGGGGTAAGGTCTCAGACTTTTGTACCGGGGTTCAATCCTCTGTCCCGACACAGATTTATCTGATTACTAAACCCTTCCTTCACCTCTGACAAGACATCTTGTGAATGTGGGGAATGCCAGGCCTCCACCGTGGTTCGGTTTCCACGTTAAACTGTAGCTCCATTTCATCTCACAATCACCCTATCATTACACATTAGTGCAAGTGCGTATAACCCAAACGGGTAGTAAGATGTGCTTAATAATATAATACCAATGTATTGCTATCCCTATACAAGAGTGTTATAGCTATTTAAAGTCAGATGCCATTTCAACCCCATTCAGTGGTCAAATGTTCTAAGGCAGTTTTATTCAACCTATTTTTTTTGTGTACCCCCAAAGTTGTTGGTGCTTACTGCATTTTATACATATTCTATATCTATAATAAATAACATCCAAAATATTGCATTCATTAAGTATAGTAAAAAAGTTTTATTTTCACTTAAATTTTGTTTTTTAAATCTCACTTTTTGGTGTTATTTTGTGTTTATTCAAAATTACATGTTATCTGAGGTGTTTAAGAATTATTTACATATTGATATATGTACGCCAAATTAAAATTTATTATTGAAACCTTATATATTTGCTTTAAAATTCTCGGTAAATTTTGTAGCCTAATGTTAGCTTACTCTACAACAAAATACTATCATATTGCAGCATGGTCAAAATTTCTGCTTAATTATTTCTTAACATCATGATTATTTAAAGATCTTTTTTTACAAAAACAATTTTGTTTTATTTCACTTTTCAAAAACCTTGTAAATCATATCTAAACTATCAAAGGAAAAAGTACTCGATTCCATCTTTGTATGGCACTTTTTGCTTTATTGCGTCTCACCATTTTTATGGGGCTTTATAAATTAGAAATATTTTATTTTGTGTGCTTCTTAAGATATGGCAGTGTTTCTCAGAGCTTTGGTAAAGGACAACCAAATGGAAGCTATGTGCACAGTGTGTCCTTAAGGAGTGTTTATGGGTGAGGGATTGAAAATTATGAAGAAAAAAAACATTTGTACGACTATAAATACAAGAATTATTAAGTTATCTTAGCACGTGATACGTGTGATAGGCTACAATTATTGTAATCCTTTCCTTTGTCATTATTGTCTGGTGATTTAGCAGTAATTATTGAATTTAAGTTATATTTTATTTAAAAATCTAGCAGTGGCTTACTACCCGCTCAGGTTATATACTCAAGTATTACATTAGTGGTTTTAGGGATGAGAAAGGTTATAGGAAGTATACACGCAATTACAAGATTTTAAATTATCAATGAAGATAAATTAAAATATTGTGTATTTTTACAAATTTTATCTTACAATAAACAATTCCAGTCATATATTATAAGTTATGATAGCATAATTCTTTTAATTAAATTCTTTTACATTCTTTGAAATGGATTGATTAAATAAATTACAATACTATTTATATCAAAACTAAACTTAAGTTATTAATTGGTCAACTCTTAGGGCAATATTCATAGTTAGACTTAATACGGCTCAAACCCAAATGCAAGACACTGCCTACCTAGACTCGAATTGAATGGGCCATTCCATTCATGTCTAGGTAGGTGTCTTGTGTTTGGTATCAAAGTGGACTATCAATCTGGCCCTTTGTAAGCCAATACAAAATATTGTCCTGCAACTTGGTCCGGTCTGTAATCTCTCTGCCAGATTCTATTTTCAGAAGGGTCAAAAACATATAGTTTGTATAACCCAGTGTCTCGCTGTAGTCAGATAAAAAATTATACATAGGGATATATAACAAATATATAAATTGGATAGAGCCATAATACAAGTACTAGTTCTGATGGCATTTTTATTCTAACTATGCTTTAATAACAAGTGGGGGAAGTTGTGTAAAAGACAACTCGATCACCTAGTTGAGATTTTAACCATACTACAGGTATAAGAACTTGCTAGGGGTGCATAAAGCTTTGAAACTCTGACTTGGCTTCAAAACAAACATCGGCTTTGATTCACAGCTCCGCCAATAAAAGTATTGACAGCTAAAATACTCAATTTATGTTCAATTATAGCCATTCTGAGCTGTTCGATACATTAAAATTGTCCAATAAAACATTTTCCAAGTAATTTTAGTGCATAAAAGAAAATATTCGTCTTTGAGTATATTTCATATATTTGATTCAAGTTTACTTTGAATTGAAAAAGTAGACGTCGCACACCCTTAGAACTTGCCAAATCACTTTTTGGTTGAAATTTTGTTACATCTTAGAACACACGGCACTTTAAATGTATTGAAATAGTCTTAGTAAATTTAATAAGGTGCAGTAAAGTCCTTGATTTGCACAGTTAACTTGTTCCAAAGATTTACATGCAAGTCAAATGGTGCTTAAATACTATATAGTTTTGCCTCTTATATTCATTTCATAGGATAATTTAAACTAAATTGGTTCTATTTATGAACAGACAACTTTGAGAAAATGAAATTTTTGAAGGAACATCTATTAAGCTGAAAGTGACACTTGTTAGATGGCATTGCTAGTTGTAAGCCAAAGTACAGACGAATCTGTATTAGTTTATGACTATATAATAAGAGAACAAATTACTCCAGATTTCTTTCTTTTGCATCTTCAAAAGCTTAGCATGAAAGAGTCTGGCAACTTCAATCTAACTTAGCTTCAACAGGCATACAATGCATACATTACTACACATTTACACAAAGCTGAGGTATAGTTATTCCAGAATTAGATTCTTGTTTCACAGATACGTTTAAAGTATCATTTCCATCATTAAATACATTATGCTGTACTAATGGACTGTCTGCATTGCTGGAATACTCTACCAAGTGCGAGTCATACAGAGTGGATTTGGCCTCAACTTTAGGTATGACATCACATCTTATATCAGACTGTGAATTCTTCTCTCTCTTAATTGGTTCACCCTTGGGTGATTTTGTATCTCTGGATCTCTTCTTTGTAGACTTACAACATTTTGCCTCGTAAAGTTTTCTCATAGTGGAGACTTGTTTTTGATCAATAGTCCATTCAATAACTGGATCGTGTTTCTGTTTCGTGGGATCTTTGTCTGCGTCATATTCTGGCAATGACAGGTCCAGTAACTGCATTAGTTCGGTCATCATTTCGTCGACATATGTATGAATCACTAGGTCAGCCTTTCTGTCCTGGATGTTTAAGAGAGAATAATAGTAAAACAAATGTAAACTCATTTTATATCAAAACTAGTTATTTTAAGGAAAACCTTGTTTCAATTTTGAGGCACATTTTGTTATACATAGGAGAAGGTACAACAACAAAAAAGAGGGATTGAAACAAAAAGATTTTCTTTCCCTCTTTTCTCTAGTTTAGGTCTTAAATAATTTTGCACCAACACTAAATAAGAAGCCACAGTTGGAAGAAAGAAGAGTACTCTGTCAGTATCTGTTCGGGTTATACGAATACATTAATTATGCTTGAGGATTAAGAATGAGGAAGGTAGACTTTTAAGAGTAAATGTACCCACTATTGCATGGAGGTAGAGTGAGAAATGTTTTTTGAAAAACTATCCTCAATACACCTTACAGGAATTCAAATCTTGATCTCACAATCCTCAATACACCTTACAGGAATTCAAATCCTGATCTCACAATTAGCACCAATCCAGTTTCACACAAAGGAGTGACACATTAAACTATGCAACCACCAATGTGGGTCACTGTGGATAAATAAAGCAAACATGCATTTAATAAAAAATAAACATAACTAAATATGTGTAAAGATTTAAGAAAAATATGAAACAAGTAACTTAAGACTAAAAATGTAAATGTTAAAAAAAACAGTGTAAAGTGTGATAACAGGAACCAATCTTGAAAGAATTGTTTCTACCAGGGATTGGATGCTTGAATCCTATGGTATTAACGAGATTTGAGATTCCTAAAGATATCAAAAAGGCATCTCGAATAGAATTATTACTTCAAATAACAATGTTATGCAATTGGTAAAATAAATTATTTACTCTCGTGTAGTTGGAAGTAGTGTGGTACACTATGTTTTTACGTGCAGATTGTTTGTTAAAAGCACACTTTCACCTGATAATGAATTTACATACCTTAAGGCAACAGAAAAAATAGGTTGGCGGTTTTATAATAATCCAATATGGTGTCTAGCTTACAATGCAAAATGGCATCAAGGAGTTTAATTAGTCATATTTTTTTACCTTAAAACACTTTTAACAAAGTTTATAATAGTGTCAAAATCTTGCATTGTTGAAATATATAAAGGAAGCAGCAGAGCATAGTTAATGTGGTCATGAGCAAAAAAGTATTTGACTTGTGATTCAATAGATGTCATATGTTGTGAAAAATTCCTTGTCCTTGTTGCTTGAATGTACCATGCAGTGTGTCCTTACCACAAGTCGCCTCCAAATAAATAATGTTATCTAATGCAAACAATACAAATTGTGTAATGATTAACCATTATGATAGACATAGACCTCCAACATAATTCACTTCATTTGTAACAGCCTCTTCAATACTGGCTTCTATACTGAGAATTTTTGAGTATGTAATTGAGGTTATGTGGTATAGAGCACAAGGCTAAATCATGGTTTAAATTAGGAGGGATAGCCAGCATACTTACCTAGGTGATACTGGAGTAGAAATTGTTTAGATATACCACTAAAAAACACATAAACACATTTTTAAGGACAAGCTTTCACTGTCACAGACAGCTTCGTCAGGAGAGTAGACTGATGCTTTTGATTGAACTGTAAGGTTGACTGTCCACAGCTGACTGTTTTTCAGTTATGACATCACTGTATAGATAGCAGCAGTGCTGATAGTGCTGCTATCTATACAGTGATGTCATAACTGAAAAACAGTCAACCTTACAGTTCAATCAAAAGCATCAGTCTACTCTCCTGACCTGATGAAGCTGTCTGTGACAGTGAAAGCTTGTCCTTAAAAATGTGTTTTTTAGTGTTATATCTAAACAATTTCTACTCCAGTATCACCTAGGTAAGTGTGCTGGCTATCCCTCCTAATTTAAACCATGAGTATGTAATTGTCATTCCAAGAACAGCAAGTTTCTAAATCACTCTTAGATCATGTATTTTTGTGTAGGTTATCCAAATGATAAAGGAGTTTCCTCTTGCTTGGGTTTGTGAGATACATCTATCAGTTTTATAGGCTTGGGCAAAGTGTTGAGCTAAGATGTTGGCATTGCAATTTATATATGATGTTATTCCATCACTTTGAATCACCCCAATTACTTGAATTATTTGCTTGCAAAATGCATAAACCAAAGTATGTAAAGTGTAGTCAGTAAATGAGCCAGTGAATCTCCATTCTTCTGACTGTTGAATATCTCTTCTTAAAATTATGACTGCCTTTATTAGAATTTTAAAGTCAGTTTTAACTTTTAACATCACTTGATTTTATAACATTTGATATCACTTCTTCTTTGAACTTTGTAGAAAGTAATTGGTTAGTTTTATTTCTATCCAAAGGCTTGTTAAAATGAACTTCTTAAATATTTTCCAGGTACTGCTTGAATTTAGGATTTTCAGGTAGGAAGCAGCCATTTTCTAGCAAAAGGTTAATGTAGGTGTTTTTTACATCATTCATGTCCACTGTAATATGATTTGTTAGTGATCGACACAATATATCTAGAAGTTCCTGATATGATATGACCGTAGTTGACATTTTCTTCTCCATCCTGTTTTGTTTTATCAGAGTCTCTTTTACATTTTATTGAACATGTGAGATGGTATTTCATATCAAAAGCTCTGGCAGCTAGAGGGTCATTGATACTAACTAGGGCACTTAGTCTTACACGAAGCACATCATCATTAGTCTTCTTTTTGATTAATATTAGTTGTAAGCCCATATTCGTAGAGCAAGCCTCATGTAAGTCTTCTCCACAATCTTCTTGACACAAGACACATTTTTTTCAAAATTTTGTTCTCTTAGTGTGCACTGTGAACCTGAATAATAAGATTAAGATACAGAAGGGTGACCCTTTTGACCTCGTCGTATATCTCACATTTTCAGAAGACACTCCCTTTTCAAAGCGCAATTTATCTCTTTCAATGTTTGTAATATTATTAGAATTACTGTAGCATTTTGATTATATGACACACTTTTATTTATAAGTTCATCGGCAGTGAAACTGTAGACTTGATTTTGTAAATCAAACATGTCAATGCCACAAGTTTATAAAGTTTCTGTAGATGCGAGTAACCTTTCAACAAACTCAAGTTTTAGCTTAGAAACATAGTTTTTATAGTTCACAGGTTCATTAACACTTTGACATATGATGCATAGGTTGAATTTAACTATTTTCGAGACTTTTGCCGAGTACAGTGTGACCATGTTTAACTTGTACCTTTAAAGTGTACTAGAAACTCTGAACAATACTGTGAAATACTGTGATATTGCACTTTTTTAATTTAATAAGGTAAATCAACTAAGGTATAAGAAAAAGGCAAACAATTAAAGACAAAATGCACAATATGATGTTTAAAGGTAAATTTAAATCTTGTAGAATACCCAAATGATGGGGTTTATCTGCCATTTTGTATTGTAGGCTAGCAGCCATATTAGATTATTGTAAAAATGCCAACCTATTTTTTTTTTGTTAATAATAGATCATGTACATTCAAAATCTGGTAAAATATCTCGATTATAACTTCAAATCTGCACGAATAATACCAAACCAACATAAGAGACCACACTAATGTACAAAATAGTATAAATGTAATTAATTTCCATAAAAAGTGTTCTCATTGTTGTGTAGACATTATAAGCATGACAAACAAAATGGCATTTGTTAATGGCACCAACCCTTAAACAACTTGATTTCAATTAAATTTTAAATATTTTCACTTTAACTAATGTTGGAGATATAAAAGAAAATTTAAAATCTGGATTTGAGCCTTCTCTAGTCTCTACTTTAATTCCCAAAAATGTAAATGTGTATAATTTGAGTTATGAATGAACAGGAATAAGGAAGAGATTTTTATATGATCCAACCTAACTTTCTTCCAGATTAGCTTTCCTTGATATCACTCACATTCGCCAGTGTTTTGACACTATTTTTTTTTTTTTTAATTATAGCTTGAAATATTTTTCTATTAACTTACAAATTTTGTTGGTTGCAAGTTACAAATAACTACACGGCCTCCCTGTTTCTTGGTATAAAGGGGCAATTTACCACTTGGAACAATCTGTAATGTAGTTCCTAGGCAAATACTCAGATCTGCAATGCTAGAAAAAATAAAACTATTATTTTAACATAATGGTTTAAAAATAACTCAATTAAATGGTAACATTCATAAATTGGTTAACATTTTAAAATAGAATACTGTAAATTTTCCAATTTTATTTTAATCAATTTCCAATTCCTTACCAAAAATGTTACATTTGCTAATGTAAACTGTTTTTCAAAGATGGATATTTCATTCTTGTGTCGATCAAAAACTTTAATAGTTGCTATAAATTCAATTTTTTATTCACTTAAAAAATACTACTACAATCTAATATGAGGTTCATAGACATTTAGTATTCACAAAATAGTATCTAGAGTGATTTACATGTTATGGGACAAGGCAATTTAACTAGCTATAAACATTTTGTTGTTAAAATTTTGATAGTTTTATGTTTATATCACAAATAATTGAGTAATCAAACAAAGAGATTAATAATATTGTGTTTAGCCGTTTTTTTAAATCTGATTTGCTAGGGGCAAGGTAATATGCCATATTCTTTAAGGTTTGTCTCGAGAAACCATAGAGTATACTTTTATTTTCTTAAAAATGGGAATTAGGACCACCTTTTAGAAAACAAAAACTTATTTATTTCGGTAAAATGTTACCATATTATTAATGTTATTTTATCGGTTACATAAAATTGGAGAACGAAAATTATGTAAGTTTTTTACCAAGAGTGAAAGTCAGCCATGCCCAGATCTTTCTCTGGTAAATTATCCTCCCAGTCTAAGATAGTATCATGAACTCTGCCCCTACAAGGTCGGCCATTCTGCCTCAATGAAGGGCACCACTTGTCTAGACACTTTTGGCCGACTGAGGTGGTTGCAGTCTGACGGACAAACTGACGATTACACTTGCTGCACTTCTCTGTAAACATGTTGCCGTGGAGTTCAGCCATTTTGGTCCTGGAAACACCTGAGCGCAGGTGCAGCCCATCTATATTCTGGCTCACAATGTACTTGACTTTACCTATTGAATAGTCATAATGAAAACCAACTATTGTTTAGTATGCCATCAATTGTGATGAGATTAACAACTAGTTACAATTAATTTCTACTTTTATCTATCTAAAAATTAAATAAGATTCACCCACTTTGGTGGCTGCATTATGTAAGGCACTAGTCTCACAGCAGACTAGACACCGATGACAAGGAAATCAAGGTTCATATCTTTGTCAGGTGTGCCGAGGATGGTTTTTGACACTCCTTTTGTGCAAATGTGGATACGTTCCATCTAAATATAATCTTCCTAATATCTAAGCCTTTAGCGTAATTAGTACATAAGCATATAACCCCAAAAGGTTGTATAATGCGGTACTAAATAAGAGGATTCACCGAGACACAAACATGGTGTGTGAAAGGACAAAGTTCTTTCTTTTTGAAATGCTTCTTACTAGCATTTTAGGATAACTACATTTAATTACAATATGTTAGTGATGTAAAATTTAAAGGAAATATGCCCACATTTACATGGAAGAAGAGAGTGACCATTTAGGAAAAACCATCCTCGGCACATACGACCCAGATTCAAACCCTGACCTTTTTGTTAACGGCAAAACAGGCTACACGAACGTGACACTATCCCTGTCCCCAACAATTTGAACACTTTGATAAAGTTGAAAGATTAGATTAAATTTTTTTTATTTAATATGTTTTGATAAAAAAAAATATGTTACTGTCATGACATCAAAAGGACTAAATATGATTTGTATACAAATTAATTTAGGCAATCACCATGAAGAATCACCATCCTACTTACCTACTTCAATTAGCTTCAACAACGCCATATGTGTTTTTGTAGGGATTGCATCATCAAAAGAGATATTGCTATCAGGCTTTAAACCTTTTTTTTCCAACGTCCAAACACCATTTGGTCCTCTAAAAAAAATATCATTTAAAATATTCAAAATATTAATCACTGCACAAAACAAACCATAAGACAATGAAAAAAGTATATTATTTATATAATATATTTGTATTAATGGAATCTAGTGAAGAAATTGGAGAAATAGTAGGGAACTTTATCCAAGGGCAGTTCTGAAAGTAGTTCCTGGTGGGATGTAACAAATATAATAAATATGTTGAGGATTGGGTGGGGAAGGGGTTTGAAACAAAAAATATCTACACATTTAAATTACTTTCCCAAATAGTTACCACCTGAATGAGGTATTTGTCATATCGAGGAACAAGCTCTTCAATTCCCCCATCAAAGAAATCAGCCACCTGTGAGCACAACCAAGTCTGTAAACCCATTTTCAACTCCTCGCTGTCCTTAAAACTTTGTACACCCAACCACTATTTCATCTGTCTGAAAAGGTGGTCCCTCAGAGCAAGGCCAGGACTGTATGGCAGCTGACCAAACAATTCCCAAATAAATTGATAAAGTATTGCTTGAGTGCAAGCTTTGCACATTGCACATTTCTCTTGTAATTGAATGAGTTTAATCAAATTTTCATTTATTTAACTTGTGTATAACACATAATATGTGCTTTAATTATATTTAGTTGCAGAAAAAAACATTGGGTTGACTGCAACATGTAAATATTAAGCATTTATTATCAGGTATCAACGTTTCTTAAAATTCTCTTTCAACTTTGAGCTTTTAAACCAATGAAATATATTTAGGTTTGACTTAATTTCTTTCCCTGTTTTTCGAAAAGTGTGTTCAGATTATCCGGACCGGGGTTTAAAGTTTTACCGCATATTAACAACAGACATATATTGTAAAAGAACATAGAAAATAATTTTATATTCCTGAAAAGTCAAGCACAGAAAATTAAAAAGGATGCTGAGTACAATTTTAACAGGGGTTGGTTTAAACCATAAAAATGCAATTGTTTTAACAATATTCTTTCCATTGGTGGCTATTTACATAACATTTAGCTATTGTCCATATTTTAATGCAGCCACTACACGTTTCTAAATAAAAGATATCCTATATTTACCCGCCTCAGTGGCATAGTTGGCTAACGCGCTTGTCGTATTGAGCTCAACTGCTGAGGACGGGGAGATCGAGGTTCGAATCTCGGTCGGGTGAACTGAGGGTGGTTTTTCCTAAATGGTTTTCCACTCTCCCTCCACACAAATGCAGGTTCACTTACTCTAATTCAACCTTCCCAATTCCTAATCCATTAGAGTAATTAGTACTTAAAGCGTATAACCCGAACGGGTAGTAAGATGCGGTGCTAAATATTAAATTAAATTAAATATCCTATATTTGATTTTTTTATATAATTTAAAACAAATCTAAGAATAAATATGACACATTTTTTGATTTAAAAAAATGTAGACCTATTCTGGTATTAGCTTTAGTAGCCCGAAATATAATAGTAGGCGGTGATAAAACATAAAACTATTGCTAAAATGACGTTTTATCTTTCTTATATTAATATATTTCATTGTTATTACACACCCAAGAAGACAGCAAATCGAATAATTCCAAGATTTGTCAAGTCCGGTAATTATGAATAATTAGGCCTATATGCATAAAACAAAACTCACTCAATTCACAAATAAAACACAATTATTGAATATATTTTGTGTTTACTCATGTTCTTTGTATTATAATGTTGACCTGTGATCATTTCTTATTTAAATCAAATTGTTTATTTGATCAGTATTTAAAATCTTAATTCATAAAAGCTAGAAAGGCTAGGTAAGAATCCAAAAATATTTAAATTATGGAAGGGTTGAAATTCAGGTTTCATTTTAAACATTAATTTGGGATTTTATGTTAGTGACATCATCTAAAAGGTGTGGGAAAAGACGTCTGTTCAGTGTATTGGAATTCTTGCGCGATTTTACATTGTGTGTTTTCATTTATTTAATTGGGTTTATGACTTAATGCTATGGGGAGAGAAGGAAGAGTAAGTAAAGGAATAGAATGAAGAAATAAAGTGTGGTGAATGAAATTTAGCAATGGAAAGTGTGAAGTCATGGTATTGACAAGGAAGAGGATAAGGGCTACTAAACCTAGAGTATAGCTGATAAAAGTACAGAATGTAAAGTATCTTGAAAGCGTGATTGCGGTTAAACGTGGGAGTAGAGAGGATCTTAAAAAATGAGGGCAGCACAGGGATTTGTTCTACAAGTGTGTAAAGGACCTGCAATGGAGAAGAGACGTGCCTTGAAGTGTAAGGAAGTGCTGTATATATGGCGTTCTTTGTTCTCACTGTCACATATGCAGCAGAAACATGGACAAGGAAAGTGGAGGCCATGGGAATTAAGTTGTCCAGGCAAGAGGGAGTATAGGGAGTAGGCTACATGAGATAGGCCTAGTAGAGAAAGCAAGACCGAGTTGGGATGGTCAGGATGGAAAAGGAAAATATGCCAAAGAGAATGGTGGAGATGAAGTATGTAGGAAAAAGACCACAAGAGAGGTTAAGAGATGGGAAGCGCCAATAACAGAGTGTGCAAGTGAGAGAAGAATGGTGGAAGGAAAGAGAGAGATGGAGACATTCTACTAACTAACTGACCTGGTCACAGGCTGGAAACAACATGATGATGATGATGATGATAATGGTTTTATTTATATCCAATATTTCTTCAAGCAAGAAATCATTTACAAGAGTTGGATTTACTTCAAAAAAAGGTGAAATTTGGTTAACCAGTTTTATTTATTACATATTTCTTTAAACTTTTTTAAAAATATAGTTTGAAGTGTGCCATGTATTTGGACGTGAGAGATATAGCCCACAGGTATCTGGTGAATTTAAAGAGGAAGGTGAGCTATACTCCATTCACGGTAGGAATTACTCTCTGAAAGGTCATTTTCCTATCAATATCCTGCTATATAATAGATTTCTGGTATAGAAAAAGGCCTTTCAGAAAACAATTCCTACGGTGAACAGACTTTATTTTCTCACTCTCCCTAATTGATTAAATAAAATAGGAATAGGCCTATTTTGTTTGGAAGAAAAAAGTGCACAAAAGTAGGCCTAAGTTAAGATCACACAATTGGTACTTAGCATGATTACTTCTTTCCAACTAATGGCTTTTTTAGCCAAAGAACAGGATGTGTGTGTTACATAAAATTGTTCATGTGAGGTTATTACTGAACCAACCTGAAATCTGGTATCCCAGCCGAAGTGCTGATACCTGCACCAGTGTGAACCACTATATGATTCGAAACAGAGAACCATTTAGCTAACTGAGACACTTTCCTACTAACTTCCTCTGTAGTGTCAAATTTCTAAGAAAAAAACATAGGTAATAATGAATAAACACACTCAATTTCTTTTTCAAACTTGATATTTAATTATGACAAGATTTCAAAGGAATAGGCTAAATAATAATCTTACTTCTTCTAATCCCAATTTTCCTTTGTTTTCATATGAAGACAATCCATCAGCATAATTACAGGACATGTTGTTTGATGTTATTTTGATTGCTTATTTTACCAAAATATTAATACAGGTACAGCACTGAAACATTTCATAAATATGCCCTATATTTTCAAAATATTAAATGGATCAAAACAATTATCTTGTTAGAAAAATAAAATTATCATGGTGTGATGAATTATATGGACTATTACAAATAATGTAGTATAGGAATAGGCAAATATGGCAGTATGTAAAAGTGTGTTAACACCAACATTTTTTTTATGGATGTCAAGTGTGGGTTTGTAAGGAGAAACACAAGAGTAAGGTGAATGCGGTTAGAATGAGATATCTAAGAAATGTAGGCCTATGTAGAAAAACTTGTATGGACAGCCAGTAACGAATAGGTGCTGAAGTCTAAGGAGTGTGGCTTGAAAATGACTCCAACCTAGGTCAATGTGAAAGAGTCTTCTTAAGTTCGTTTGGGCATGTTGAAAAGATTAGTGTGAATCAAATGATGAAGTAAATGTATGGGGGTAAAGTGTGTGGATCAAAAGAAAGGTGAAGGTCACGTAAAACGTGGCTCGATGTATGGATGTTGTTGAAACGAATGTAGTACCTATGCAAAGTTATGGAAGTTTGGATAAAATTGTTTTTGAGCTTTTTGCCTACCCCGTAAGGGAACGACGTAATTAGGTTATCTAAATAAGTGAAATTGTAATAAAATTAAGCCTCAAACTTGTAAAATAGAACAAATTCACAAAGAACCTATTCATGCAATGCCGTTCTTCATCCCTTGTCTATGCCACTTTATCAATTAAAAACACTTCTGCTGTCTGCCTCAAACTAAATAATAATATATTTAATCAAAAAGTGATACAATGAGAATAGTATAATATGAAGCTATGATTGTAGAGTTTGTTTAGTCAAACTTAAGACAACATAAAAATTGAGAGCTTATTAATGTATTAAATTTAATTTTGGAAATAAAAATAGAACCCATGTCCTAATAAAATATATAACTCTCTTAAAACTTTATAATTCTTGTGTTCGTTTTCTAGCTCAATTATTAATAAAAAGGTCAATATTTAAACAAATCCAATGATGGAATATAAAGTTTGTTGTAAAATCGGCAGTGACAATTGATAAGTATAAACAATTAAACAAAGCATTGATCTCAACCCTATAACTAGATGGAACATCTATGGCTAAAACTTTCAGGTTGGCATCTGCATACCATTGTTAATGAGTAAAGGAACATTCCGGGTATCTCTATCTTTCCTTCACACATGCAAGGCAATTCGGCAATTCATATCGTTCGCTAATTTGATGGGATGTATAAGCTAGATCATTGCGTGTTTTGGTTTTTTGCAATAAAAAGGCACTTNGCGTGATAATTTAAATTAAATATATGTGTTAAAATAAAAGGTTTGAAACTTATAACGCTTACTTAAATAATTTGATGTATATTAATATATAGGACGATAATTTAGATACAACAGAAAACAACATATCATTTGATAAGGTTAATGAATTCAAATATTAGGAAAACTTTTAACTATTGATAACAATATTAGCTTGAAAATTAGGAAAATAATGAAGTCTAGAAATGCTTGCTATAACTCGATCAGTAAGTTCTTGGCGTCTCGCCTGCTGTCAATAAATGTAAAACTCCGAATAAACAAAGTCATAATTTTACCGGTTGCTCTATGTGGGTGCGAAACATGGCTTCTTACCTTAAATGACGAAAATAAATTTAGAGTGTTCGAAAACAAGGTGCTTAGGAAGATATTTGGTCCAAAAATGGATGAATATAGAGGGGAGTAGATGAGGCTACAAAATTATGAGCTGCATATCCTGTACTTAACACTGGACAGTGTTAAGGTATTAAAATCTCGCAGGCTACGGTGGGCAGGTCATGCAGCGCGAATGGGAGTATCTAGAACTGGGTTCAAGGTTTTGATTGGCAAACCCACTGGGAAACCCAGACGCCGATGGGAGGGTAACATTTAGGTAGACTTTTGATAAATATGGTGTAATGAGATGAACTGGATATAATTATTAGCTCAATATAGGGATAAGTTAGGTGTGGTAATGAACTTTAGAATTCCTAATGCCATAGAGTAGGTAAGTTTTAAAGGGTAATAATAATAATAATAATAATATTTATTTGGACGAAGTTAAAAGTATAATTCCTTCATTGTGGTTTACCACGTAAACATAGTAAAATTTACCTTGTGAGCCAAATAATACTTTATTTAATTATTTGTTCTCAAAAGAGATATTCGGAATTAAATAATTTAATAATAAAATTAAAGTAATTTATATATTTTTATGATATTATTTAACCAGATAAAATATGCAAAATAAAAAATACTATACATATGTATGGTCAGTAAGAAAATATTGAAAAAGAATATAAGAAATTAAATTAAATGAAAGGGGGGAGAGGAGCAAAATGGATTTAGAGAACAGAGGTCTACACAAGACATGATCTTGGGCATACGACAGCTGATGACAAGAAGGTATGCATTTGGGAAAGATTTGATATTGGTAATTAATTATGTGGAGAAGTTATATGATAGAGAGGATAGAAATAAAATTTGGAAAGAGATTAAGATGGCCGAAGAGGAAAGAGGAGTTGAAATGAGAGTGAGAAGTATGTATGAGGATAACAGGAGCTTTGTTAAGACAATGATTTGGAGGAAGGAGTAATTCCAATTAAAAAATTAAGTGAAGAAGGGTTGTGCCTTCTAACCACTACTATTAATTGTAATGATGATGGAGATGGTCATGAATAAAGTGGCAGGTAAACTCATGGAAAAACCAATAAAATATATATTATGTTTGTTGGTAAATTGATGGTGTGGGAGAAGAAGAAAGAAGACGCACAGGAATGGAATTAGGAAGTGAAATAGTGTAGAATGAGATTTATCATGGTGAAGTGTGAAGTGATGGTGATGACAAGGAAGACACTAACGTTTAGTAAAGTTATAAAGTTGGAAGGAGTAGAGATGAGAAAAATACAGAACGTAAAATATCTCGGAAGCGTAATTAAGGTGAAAGGAGTGAGTAGAGAAGAGAACAGCAGGGAGAGTTGTTTCATAGGTGTGTAAGAGACCTGCTTTTGAAACAATAAAATGTGTAGAGAGTACTTTGTACCCATTGTCACATTTGCAGCAGAAACATGGACATTGAGTGTAAGAGAAACAAGCAAAGTGATGGTTACGGATATGAAGTTTGTGAAGAGCATATTAGCTGTCCCAAGGAAAAACAGGATAAAGAATTAAGTTATCCAAGAAATGATGGAGTCCATGAGATAGTAGGGAAAGTAAGATTGAGATGAGCATGTAACGAGGATGAAGGAGAGGATGTCAATGAAAATTATTAAAATTAAGTATGTAGGTAAAAGACCACAAGGGAGGCAAATAAAGAGGTGGGATGAGAAATAATAGAAAGCGTGAAAATGAGAAGGGAAGAATCGACGCGATTAAAGGAGGAAGAATGGTGGAAGGAGAGAAGAAGATGTAGGCATTTTACTTAACTGGCTCGGCCACTGGCTGGAACCATTTGATGAAGTATGGTATTTTTAAATTATTCAAATTTACCATTTCAAAATCAAATTACGCTAAATTTGTAGGGTTTTTCTTAATTTCTAAATCTACCTCTGTCACTCTCATTCGAGAGGTGGAGTAGAAAACGTCAGTTCTTTTCTTACATGATAATAACAACTTCTGCGACGTATATTGCCAGGGAATGAATGCTATGTTTTAATATTAGACTAATTACAAATTATGATAAACTTTTATATTTTATTGTTGCTTACATCTAATACAATGCCAGTTACTATACAAGTATCAAAGTTAATAATGAATACATGCTGGATGGGCATCTGTGGCTGAAATTTTCGAGCTGTCGTCTGCATATAATTGTATACGAGAGAAGGAAACTTATAGGTATATCTTTATGTCTTGCACCCGAACAAGGCAATGTGGGATTTTGACATCGTTCATTAATTAGATTGAATATATAAGATACAAGATAGAATGTGTGATTAGATAATGGAATAAATTTGTTAGTAAAAGCTATTAAGAGCATACCAAAGTTTGAAACTTGCGAGTTTTTAAAAATAATTTGATGTACGCTAATACATACGATAATTTCAAGGGCGCTCATTTTTAAGGCTTTATCTCGTACCAGAATCCTACCCTAAAGTAGTGTTTAAGTAGAATAAAAGACCTTCCAAAAGGTAATTTCTACTTCCGTTCTAAATGGCCATTTATTCTACCAATATACTAATATATAATGATATTCTGGTACGAAATAAAGCCTTACAGATTGGGATTCTTAGTAAAATCTTTTAAAATACTTCCTACAAGCTTATAGCCTAAATTATCGTTTTAAAGTAGTACTTCTACGCAAAGTATGTAATTCAAACAAATATAATACCGATTTTAGCCAACTTATTTAGTTATAGTCATCGATCTTTCAACATAATAAGGTTTCTGAAAGCAATATACAAGATATTAGCATTTTTTTTTTAAAATTCTAATATAATAATACTTTCTACAAGCCAATAACATCCATGATCGTTTGAACGCATGTAAACTACACAAAATTTGTCATTCAAAAAATGTAACCAAGTTTTAAGATACATTATTCATTATATGTATTGAACTTTAAATATCATATGGTTTTTGAAACCAATATACAAGTTAATAACCAACTTTAAATATAAGTGTAATCTTGCCAGACTGTAAACAACATGGATGATCACTATATTAAATATTGTATTCGTATTTGTACAGTATTACCTGTAGAACGGAATTGTATACAGTTTAGTGTAAATGTTTATTCAAGCAAGTGTGGTATAATACTTCATTATTTTCAAACAATAACACTTTTATTCATCAGAAACAAGTTTTCGCATAAGAAAATTGGAAGAAAAAAACCCCCGGTAAATCTGCCCACAATGAAGCAGACGATAAACTTGGGCGTCACCCTTTGGTCCTTGGAGATGCCTATGTTTATCTACATCCAGTATTATATAGAAATCACTGGTCAGGGATGCATTATATGACCACCATGGACTCATGATAACATTTTGTAACCATAACAATACATATTTATCCTACAATGAATTTATTTTGTTGAGCTTAACGAACAGGAATTAACTGTTTGGAACAAGCGACTCGAATACAACTCAAAGGACCTTAAAGGTATCAAGTATTTTCTAATTTCTACTAATAATTATCTGTGGCTATTGTGAAACTAAATATTTATCGAACTATTTTAAATATAAAGTAGGCGTGGTGTTCACCGGTATACTTGTAGTTTTTACAGCAATATTGTTTGATTTTTGTGGCTATTTATTTAAAAAATTAAAATTAAAATTACCATGTAATCAATTACTAATTAGACTTACTATACTGAAATTTGCTTGTTAGGTTAAGGTTCCTAATATAAATTAACACACACAAACAGAAATAAATTTCAAACTGATATGTTTTCGCATTGTGACGATCTACATATGACAAAAAAGCAACATATTAAATTTTTTCAACGTTTTTTGCATATTTTGCCATCCAGACTTTCATCATATGATTCAACTAGGTTGACGATTGCATTTTTTGCTATTTCTGGGCTTGATATTCTAAACGGCACTTCAGACATTGAAGATGAAAGAAAAAATGAAATAATAGAGTGGCTCTATAGACTACAAGTAGTACCAAATAGTTCGGGTAAGAATTAGCATATATAAGGGGTGTGGTGGTCTGTAAGAGATGAACACCAAACTTTCAGATTGCTCTGTCTACAGTCTCCTGAGTACTTAACACTCCATAGAAGTAACTTTAGCTTTCTAAATACTAGTCTATATGGAAAACCAATTGTAGCGAAGTACATTTATCTATGTGTGCGCATTGAAATTAAAGCACCTATGGTAGTGAAAGAATTGGTTGCTATGAAAACAAATACAAAGTGAAATGATAGTAGTACACTTCTAGCTATTTCAGAAATATTTTCTGAAAATTTAAAAATCCTTGGAAGTGTGGTATATCTGAAACACTTTTCTGGGAAATAAAAAATTCTCTTAAAGAGGGGTTGCTTTGTTAATTTAAACTTCCCATTAGTATTTTTAATAACCTCTGCTTCATAGATCACACCTGCTTTCTCCTTGGTCTAGACAATTTTCTTTTGAAATATTTAGTTGGACATAATCTCAGAATTTCTTATTGGTTATTACAGTCACGTGATCAAGTACATGGACTGTGTATGGGCCTACACACTCTTCATTTCAAAAGATGATTAAGGACTTGCAATTTCTTTGGACAAATCTTTACCTTAGGAACGTTCACAAAATTAATATTTACTATAAAACATTCTTGGTGTATAGTATTATTATTATTAGCACTGCGTCCTACTACCTGTCTGGGTTATACACACTTAGGATAATGTGTAATGGTAGGGTGATTGTGAGATGAAATGAAAGACCTACAGTTTAACGTGGGATCCAAACCACGATGGAGGCCTGGCATTCCCCACATTCACAAGTTTTTGGTGTATAGTAAAGACTACTAGGAACGTGTTTGTGTATTCACGACTATTTCTTCAGGCAATATCTTGACATAGCCTATTATTGGTGTGTATAAAGTAGTAAAATAATTACGGTACAAAAAAAATTAAATTCAAAATTCTTAACCAATTTCATAATATACCAAAGTATTAAATTTAATTCAAGGACAATTATTTTTGCAAGCTGTGTGGCAAAAACTAGAATATGTTTAACAGTTGAAAATATAGTCTTGATTTTGATGCTTAATTCTCATGCTTAATTCTCCATTCCACAACTCAATGTTTATGCAAATCATGTGACTGACTAACTTAAATGTTATATTGTTATTCAGTTAAAATTTAGTTCTCATATCTTTATTCAATCCCTTATTTTATTTCCTACATGACTAATAAGTAGGCCTATTCAGTTATAACTACTAATCACATCACCATTTATCATTGTTATTTTTGTTAGGAGAAAAAGAAAATTTGGATCGTTGTGGATTTCAAGGGTCAACCACAATTTGTTTGACTGGTGACGAACCATGGAAGTGTTCAACGGTATACAAATGTGGGCACCTTGCCATGACATACACTGGTCTTGCTTCCCTTATCATACTCGGAGACAATCTCAACAGAATCAATAGGAAAGCTATCATTCAAGGTGTGAGAGCCTTGCAGCAGGATGATGGCAGGTAAAATAGATTTCTACACATAACTTTTAATTTACCAAAACAATTAGCTACTTAAATAGAGCATGGCTAAACTGTAGCTTACCCCTAGTACAGTGGTATCCAATCATGTGTCATCTTTTTGGTGGGTCGCGAAAATTTTTAGGCAAAATGTTATTTTTAATTTGTTCAAAGGAACATGTGTGGTCAAAAGAGTGTTGGCTTATTTATTTGTTCCCGAAGCAGGGTAGTTACACTTTTACAAGTCTAGCCTGAGTATGCAGACCTGTCACTCCACACAGTGAAAAAAAAATGCTTTTAACAACTAAAACTATTAGTGAGTGTTGATGTTCACATTTGGTGTTTTAAACATTAAAACAAACATAGAAAAAAAATTGTAGCAAAATTTCCTTGAGAGGGGAAGTAAAGCCGTTGGTCCCATATCGAATGTGGCTTGTAAAAGAACCTTGGAAGATATGGGAAAATACCTTTCCCAGCAAAATAGGTAGGCCCTTTTGCCATTGCTCATAGAAATTCTTGTGTACTGATATAATCAGTCAGTTCATATAGTCCACGTTAATATACCTCAAATAAATAGTAAATACACTAATACTATAAAACTCTGTGTAACATATAGGAGAAAATTCAAACAAAAATCATGGCTTATCATCTTGGTAGGTCACCAAATGTATATCTGAATTTTAGTGGATCTAAGTTCTAAGCCAACAAGGTCTAGAAACTGTTTTTTCAATAGTGTTCTTAATAGTGTGTACATTTCAAAAAGTGTTTGATGGTTTTACATACTATTATTGTTTTCAAAGAAAACTGTTTTCTTTGTTTAGATTGATAAGAGAAAGGATGGGTTATTTATTTTGCTAAACTTGATAAATTGTTTATTGCTATTTAAATATAAATGGGTTGGATCCTATATTTCTAGAATCCGAATCTTAAATCTTCTTTGAATTTCAAATCCAAATTTGTGTTTTGACTTATTTTTTCTAATAATTCTTTAAAGCCAAAAACTGGTTAATCCCACAAGACACTATAACTAGTTGTTATGTTTAACTGGCATCCAATTCATTATGGTTTATGCCCTTAATTAGTTGTATGATGTCTGAGAGAGTTTAAGAAACTATATTTTGGTAGCCATTCTATCATCTCACCATGGAGATTACATTTTGTTTCAGTTTCTGTGCATATCTTACCGGCAGTGAGAATGATATGAGGTTTGTGTACTGTGCGGCTTGCATCTGTTATATCCTCTCTGATTGGACAGGCATGGACATAGAGAAAACGCTCAGTTACATACGGAGAAGTGTGGTAAGTTGTAAATAACATTGCATTAGAGTTTTTTTATTCAACTGATATTACTGAACATGTATTAATGAAGAGTATTTAAATACACAGTAGTTACATTTATAATACCCTTTACATTATCTTTATTTATAAATTTGACAGGAATGGGTTGTGAGAGACAGAGAAGATACAATTTTATTGTGTTCTAGAATTCAAATCATTTCACTCAGACTGATTGTATGATTTAATAGAGATATGCATGTGTTTTAGTCATACGACTTTGGAATTGGCCAAGGTCCTGAGCTTGAATCCCATGGCGGTACTACATTTTGTGCTGTGGCGACATTAGTACTGATGGATCAGCTAGAAACCACCTTAACAAAGCAACAGGTGAATTATATTTTTTTATACTTATTAGTTATTAGGTGTTGTTTATGAGCATAAATAGTTGTTTGTAAACAAACTAGGGTTGTACCGATGCGGATACCGATTCATTGTTATTGGGTGATTATTATTGCATCAGCAATTAATCGTATTTGGCTATTATTATGTTGATTAATCGTGTTTTTTAAAAGTAAAATTTGAATCAAAAATTTCTATGTAGGAATTTAGTGATCAAAATTGCAAACAACACAAATGCACACTGCATCTGGGTTGCAGGCTATGCAAAGATTACATAATCAGATTAAGGAATATAAGTTCATACCATTGATAAAACTATTAATCTAGTTCAAACTTTCACCCTTTTTGCATAAAATATATTTTTGTATTAGTTACATTAACTGTTATCATTCTCTTAAGTATATTTCCCAATAGTTATTAATACATAATCAATAATCAGGATTAATCAGTGTAAATAATTGTAGCATGAACAATTATTTTAAACATTCTTTAATCAGTTTTACTGAATCGGTACACTTCTAAAAACAAACTGTTATTATCACTAATCACCTTCTTAGGTGGTCATGCTGGATATGAAGGGGAAGGGAGAGATCAGGGTTTGATCCCGTTCAGGTGTATTGAGTTTTTTCCCTAAATAGTTTTCCACTCTTCTTCCATGTAAATGTGGGTACACCACCTCTAAATTAAACCTTCCTAATCCCTAACACTTAAGTGTAATTAGTACATAGGCATATAACCTAAACTCGTAGTAAGACGCAGTGATAACAAAAATATATTTGTATTTCATCAATATAAGTAGTGATAAACCAAATTAATGTGATCCTTTTAAGATATGAAGTGAATATTGGCTAGTAATCAACATTGTGTAAATATTTTGCTTACAGTTCTAAATGTGACTAAATATTTAAAATATCTCATCATTTTGTAATCAAGTTTTTGGTTATCAGTAGAAACAGCAGTATTATGTATAATAGTAAAGATCTATTAAGATTTTAATATTGTTGTTTTAATTTTGTATTCTATTGTTTCAGTTGGATGGGTTAAGGAGATGGGCAATTTTTCGGCAAGTTTCTGGATTTCAAGGTCGTCCCAACAAACCTGTGGACACATGTTATTCTTTCTGGATAGGAGCTACCTTAAAGGTAATCTTGTTTTCTCTTAGAATTTTAGTAGCCAGTAGTCCTGCTACTACTAACATATATTATGAATATTTAAAAAAATATCGGCTAAAGAGCTAATATTGTTTGCCTTAGAGATGTCCTTAGCCAATAAATAGGGAAGTAAGGAAAAATTGTCCACCCATTTAAATTTGCGAGCAATTACATCAGCACAAATACAAATTGTAGATATGGCATGTATGTTTAACCTTGGTACCTGCATAACTATCCTTATCCTTAATATATAATGGAATCACAAGACAGTATATTTTAAAAAAATATAAAAAAGAATATTAATGTTAATATTGCCTCTTCGCTCAAACTTTACCACACCCAAGAAATTATTATTTTGGGTTAGACCTGGTTGCTAACCACATTAGAAATTGGGAGAGTCTAGAAAACACTGAATTTTTTGTTTAAAGCCGGAAAACAGAGGGATTTGACAAAATCTAGTAAAAATACTGTGACTAATTTAGGACATTCTGAAAGCTGAAAATAATAGGTCTTAGAATAAACAAAAAAGTGAACTGAAAAATTAACTACACCAATTCAAACATGTTTTATTACTACACCTTAAACAAGGGTTGTGAAGCGACAGAAGATATATTTCTCCATCAATCTTATATCATACTGTTTTAAACTTGTTACATGTCTTCACACTACTCAATTTGATGAAAAATAAAATTTAATTACTTCAATATAAGCTTCCTGGAAAAATAGGAATTTCTTCTAGAAATCTTGGAAAACACAATTTGGTAGTAAGAAAATAGTGGCAACCCTGGTTAGTTTGCTAAGGTTAGCCTGTCACTTCCGAGTAAAATGTTGGGAGTGATTCATTACCCCCACCAATAAATTGAGTTGCGGTAGAGTTTGCTAAGGCTAGCCTGCCACTTCCGAGTAAAATGTTGGGAGTGATTATGTGTTTAGATAAATTTTTTCTCCTCCTGAATGTTATATTTTGACAAAGCTCTTGAGGCTGGTAATTTCAAGTTTAGTGTCGCCAAACTAGGCTCAATATTTTATATTTAAGGAGTTGTAATATTTGTTTTGTGATATAGCTTCTTGGGGTGTTTGACTTGATTGACCTGAAAGTAAACAGGAGGTACATCTTGTCCACCCAAGACCCAATCACTGGTGGATTCTCCAAGTGGGTTGATACAAGAGCTGACCCTCTACATACATACTTTGGTGAGTAACATGGACATTTTCACACATATTCTTAACATGAGTTTTGTATGTGATAAAAAAGTTCTTACTAACACATTGCACACCATTATGAAATTACATTGGGAACTGTTAGGTACCATCCAAATTTATATTTTAAAGTTTTGCTTTGAGCATAAAGCCTTTCTCTTTCCAATCCCTCCCTCTCGCTCTTTGCCGGCTCATTTACAAAATGTACTTTTACTCGGAACCACCGTAGTTAACAAAATGAGTACAATTCTTTTAGGTTTTTAATTTTTTTTGTTTAATTAATTTGAAAAAAAAAGTTATGTACAAAAATTATCTTGCAACGATTTTTTTTATATAAAACAAAATAAAGTCCATACAAAATCTTAAATATCATAAATGACTATACTAAACGCACACAAAAGTATTATGTATTTTTGACATAATACTTTTGTGTGCGTTTAGTATAGTCATTTATGATATTTAAGATTTTGTATGGACTTTATTTTGTTTTATATAAAAAAAATCGTTGCAAGATAATTTTTGTACATAACTTTTTTTTTCAAATTAATTAAACAAAAAAAATTAAAAACCTAAAAGAATTGTACTCATTTTGTTAACTACGGTGGTTCCGAGTAAAAGTACATTTTGTAAATGAGCCGGCAAAGAGCGAGAGGGAGGGATTGGAAAGAGAAAGGCTTTCACTCACCAGCTTTGTGAGAGCAGCATACCTGGAGATAAGCACAAACTTGATTTTTGTCAGAAAATTGACAGATTAAAATTATTAGTCGAGAACTTTTCAGCTATGGTTAAAAAATGGTGGGCGCCCGCAGGAATAGGGCTGGGGACGCCTTCCTTAGGCCAAGGTTTGCCATGAGTTGAGCTAATGGCCTGTACAATGAAAGATATTTAATGGGTACAATAATTTTTCAACTAATTATACCTATTTTGTTTTCACGATGAAATAAGTTTGTGTGATTTGCATTTTAATTTTGTTCTTTTAACAAAGCCAAGATAGTATAGTTTTTAATTATTATTAATTCAAAATACCCAATCAACTACTTGTATTTTAAATTTGTATGTTTTGTTATATTTGCAAGAAGCTACAGAAAAGGTGGATAGAAAGTTAGAAACATATAAAAGGAATTAATAAAATATTGTTCCTACAATGAAAAGAAGACTTCACATTTTACATTGCTGCCATTGGACAAGCCACCCAATCCTCTTAGGTTTCATGCCATAGGAACGCATAAGAAGACAGGGTGAAATGTGCAACACAATTTACTAAAATAGGAAACCAAAAAAACAAAAGGGAGAAAAAGTAAAACTGTAAAGAATGATAGGACACTTAGATAGGAACATGAAACCTCTTAGTAAGTTGTGTTACATGTTTCACACATCCTCCTGATGAGTTCTGATAGAATGAAACCTAGGTTGGGGGATTTGGCGGTAACGATCGATTTCTTAAAGAGGCAGCCATTCCCTCTTTGTCAAATGGTAGCACTGTCAAGTGTGAACCGTGGTTTTCTTTTCACTGTAAAAACCATATTTTGTTTGTTCCTTATATATGTTTCTATCCACCTTTCCTGTACCTTCTTCCAAATATAATACAATCATCTCATAAAGTGTAAACAGGTTTAGCTTATAGAGAAAAATGGGGAAAAAAATCTATGGTTTATTATATTTGGAATAAGGGACATATAAAAGGGAACAAAATGTGTATGTTTAATATTGTTTCTAACATTCTTATGATATTTTATTGTTCAGGTCTGTGTGGACTAAGTCTGATGAAAGAGAAAGGTCTTCTAGAAGTTCATCCTGCCCTTAATATTAGTCAAAGAGCACATAAACGTCTTAAAGAATTGCAAAAAACATGGAGTATGGATGTCAGTTGACTTCCCACCATTGTTCACTGCATGCGCACAATTCAAGCACACTCACCCCAAATTGTTATAAGTTTTATAAAAACTACTGTAATGAGAATATTTATCTGCAATGTATTAATATAATGTTAAAGGTGGGGTGTGATTAAGAAATGTGGATTCCATATTTTATAAGAAATGTAGTTAAACTATTGAGCAAAAGGTTACAATCCACCCTTAAGTGTCACTATATACTTTTTCGTGTTTAAGCTTGAGTTGATTACAATAGTCATTAAGTGTTGTATGTTATCGTGTCCATGCATGAATATTATCCTCTACAATTAGAGTTGCCACCTTTTCCAAATTGAAGTAAGGTACTTTTTCAGTTGTGGTGGTAAGAGATGCTTGTCCTAGAAAAGTTTTAAACATTAGATGCTTTCAAAATGTATTTCAATGTTTTTTTTATTCTAATATCATTGGGGGATATGGTGTAGGGAATATAATGGTTATAGTTTTAAATGAAATTAATTTTACTTGAACGTTAAATCTTATAAATATTTTCATGTTCATTCATATACACAAAACAAATTATATGCTCAAAATCATGAAAACAAAACAAAAGAATAAAAATAAATATTCAATTAGGATTTTTGTGAAAATATAGGATTTTTTTTCATACTTACTTGGTGGTACAGTGGCATGGCTTCTTTGGTGCTGGCTGACAGCTTTGAAAAGTTACCAGACCAAATTATGTATCCCTACGCCGAACCATATGCTCTTAAAAAACATGTGTTTAGCAGCTGTCACTTCTGACGGTCATAATGTAGGTATATACCTAAATGTTGACAGTCAGCACCAAAGAAGCCATGGGGCTACTGTAGCATACATTTATTATACAGGATGGCTACAATCAGGAAATTTTAAAACTTAGGACAAATTAAGGAATTTGGACATGAAATAGGCATCAACATTAGGCATTATCAGTTCCATATCTGCGTTTGCGTGGAGGGAGAGTTGAAAACTGTTTAGGGGAAACAACACTTAATTACACTCGCTCAAGATTTGAACCTAAACCTCCCCATCACTGGCAGACCAGAGAAGACGAGATTGATGCCTTTATCTGCATTTCCTCATGTGAAGGTCACCGGCAAATTGATATTAATTAAAACATTTTTGCCATCGAAGGTCCAGTCATATAATTATTTAAAATATCATCAGGTGAAGGAAAAGGGGGAGGGTATGTGTTTGTCTGGAACAATCGGGGAATTGTAAAATTGTATTCCTGTAGTCACACTTTTACAGGATGGGTGGCAACCCTATATTCAACCATTAGAAATATATCCCATTATTTAAGTGTTACACATTGTAGAAGTAAGACAAGATAGAATTAGAAAAAGTACAAGAAGACGGCACATTCACATTTATTGGAAATATGGCAGGTCCATAGAAACTATACATTATAAAAAAATAAACTAAATAGTTTTCATTACTCTTCTAAGTTTTATAATATTGTAGATTTATTTCTTATTATATTTTATTTGTAATAGAGCACTAGTTAAATCATGGCTTAAATTAGAAGTTATAGCTAGCACACTTATCTGAGTGATGGAGTAGATATTGTTTAGAAAACACTACTAAACACACACAAAAAACACTTTAATACAAGCTTTCATTACCACAGGCAGCTAAAAACAACAGTTTAACTTTAGAGCTTGAAGACACTGCCTTTGCTAGTAAAAGCTAGTCTCTAAATATGTATCTAAATCAATTTATACTCTAGCATCACTCTCGGGTAAGTCTGCTTGCTACCTATCCTAATTTATAGCATAACCTTATTTTTTTATATTAATCTAAGTATTTATTCACGTTAATTCACATATTACCATGATATAAATGTGAATTTAGGATCTTATTATTTGAACTTTAGTAATACAGTGGGACCTGAATAATTCAAACTTGAAGCAGAACAGGAAAAAATTTGAATCTAATAAGTTTCTTAAAAGGAATTTTCTTTCCACTTCCTTTATCACCGCTACTTTTTCGGTCAAAGTTAATGATTTATAGGACTGTGACTTGGACAGTGACATCACGATACACACAAACAAACACTACTGTACATTATGTACTAAACAATAAAACAAAGTAAACTTGCATGTAATAAGAGTATCGCTAAGACTGAATCACTAAAAACAGCGCATGTAACCTATCAAGAGGTTTGACCTTGACTAAAGGAGTAAACAAAGACCTATGGAAGAGCAGAGGAGGGCGGGAAGAAGGGTACTGACCGCATTCCAATGTCGACTCCCCTGTTCCTAAAAATAGAAATAGGAAAACAATACTGCTCAGTACATTACAACTTACGCAAAGTTTGAATTATCCAAAACAAAATTCAAACTATCCTCAATATTTTAACATTGTTTTAATACAAAATTCATGGGGCCGGGTGAAAAATTCGAATTAAAGACTATTTCGAACTATGAAAGTTTGAATTAGTCAGGTCCCACTGTACAAGGGTTATATGCAGTTGGCTATGAATGTTTTATAGGAGATTATTTAAGTTAATGGCTGTGGTAACTTTAAATTACAGTAAAGAGTAGATTATTCATGTTTTCATTTCACAGGTATAACAGAGTTAGGACAATTTTATACTAGGAGAGTGGTAAGTGGGAGAAAATTAAGAGATATTGGTCTGGAGGCAGGCTTAGGAAAGGGACTTTATGTAAGACAAACGTAATTTATTGTGCGTTAGTCCTAAGACAGTATTTGCTTATTGACACGCAAAGTTGTGAGGGATTCTCTGCATTCAGGTGACAGTGTTTTGATTTCTTGAGTAAGCTGTGTAAGCAGTGTTGGATCCAGGGAGGGGGGATAGACCCTACCCCTGTGTATAGAAAATCATCAAAAATGTAGAAATCAATACATTAATGTTGTAAAGACTGACTGACCTCACCCTATCTTCTACTCGACCAAGTCAATAACTCTTTCAACTTAGCTCTAATGTGCAGAAAAGCAAGTATCTTAAAACTAGTTAGATAGAAACATATAAAATGACAATATGGCTTTCAAAATTAAAAGAACTTCTACCTCTATCCAAATATAATACAATTACCTAATAAAGCTAAAAGAGGTTTTCCTTGTTAAGATAAATATTTATTAAATTTATATTTGGACTCTTATGAAAACCATCATTCACCTCGACAACAGGCCCTGGATCTGCCCTTGTGTGTAAGTTTTAAAAAGAGGAGGGGTATTGGGTAGAATAAAGTGGTGTGCAAAAATTGAAATAATTGCTAACAACTCTCAAACTATTCAGATTAAAAATATGAATAAAAATTTCCTAAAGCATAACAAATAAATAAGTTTTTGTAGGCATTTTATTTAACTCTGTGGTTAATCATCAATTTGGTTTTATGTGCATTGGAGATTATTGGAAAAATATGTATTTTAAGTCTGAAAAATATTTGATAGCATCTACTTATCTAGATGTTTGTATAAAGTGAAACTGGTTGTTGAATCAAGGGGGGGGGGGNTAGGCTTTTCTTATCTTAATTTTTGTATAAGTGGAAACGGGTTGTTGAAAGAAGGGGGGGGGGGGGCCGCGAGGTAGGAGACACAGATAAAGAAGTTATAGAATGGGATCCCTTTGTAGGTCTGAATACTAATAGATTGTGCAAATTTTAACTGTGCACATTCTTTAAAAAAAATCTGTTGCTTTAACTACTTTTTCAGATAGTACCAAGTTTAGCACCAAATAAACTACACTGCAGAGAAATTAAAAATAATAAATTTTTCCGAAACTATCACAAGATTATTTTAATGTAAACATTATTTATTATAGCTCACGGTTTTTTAAAACCAAGTTTTTAAATTTTATAGCTGTGTTTTATTTTTTTATTGTAAAAATATTTATGCTATTGTAATTTCAAACCATTTTTTGCATAATTCAGTTTTATATTATATATTTCAGTATTATAATTAATTTAGTGAACTGAAGACTCAACTCTAGGGACATCTATTTGAAGCTCGCTTGAGCTTGACTGAAGTGGGAAAAAGTTACACTGGGAAACTCCTAGTATTAAAGTTTTGTTATGTTAAGAAAGCGCACAAACCCCTTAGTACGCCTTGGCACCTATATAGCAAAAAAAAAATGTTTATGTATATATGAATTCACGCACATCTTTCCATACCTTTAACAACTTGCATTGTACACAAACAACTTTGGAAGTGCAATGTTAGTTGAATATAAATATCTGGGGTTATGCAAACAAAAAAAGTTCAAAAATCACTGGACTAGGCTATAAAAATGACATTAAGGTGATTATAAAAATTTATAATTGCCCTAGCTCTAATAAAAATTATATTTTCATTTTTCAACAATTATTTACTTGGTAGATATTTCACTATCCACATATCTATAGGGAAAAAAAGGTAAATTTTGGACAAGGGTAGTTGAGTGTATACTGAACATAAAAAAAAGCTGTGCAAGACAGGCTAGGATCACTGATAACACTTTCAAAAGTGTCGAAACTCATTAATGGTCAGTGTTATAAAAATAAAACGAATTCATCATAATATTTACATTGCTAAGGGAATTTCTTTATCACAGTTAAAAGTTGAGTGTAAAATATATTTTTTATTTGGGATGTGATAACTTTTGAAATCTATTAAATAGTTTTTAACTTGTATCAAATAATTATGTTTTAGTTTGATTTTTAGAATTGATATGTGCTCATCATTGTTTATTCCATTTTTATGTATAACTTGCATTATTCAAGTCTTGTCTTAAAGAACAAGTAATCAATTTAAGAACTTTATTGAAGTATTTGTTTTGATAACTGCCTAAGCTGATAAATATTATATTTGCACCTATTTCTGTGTGTAGGCCTATATAATTATTTTTTTAATTGTTGCATTCCTAATGTGCTCAAGTTAAATATGTAAAATTTGTGATTGGATGTTGTTACATTTATTTGTTACATTAAATTGGGTGAGTTTCATTACCTTGGCAGTATTTATTATTAATAATAAATATAAAATTGGTATAATTATAACAAACCTGTATTGTGTAGAAGAAACGTGTAACATGGATGTCAATTCTCTTTGTTATCTGACTAATTATAATATGTTCATAACTATAAACCAAAATACTTTTTTTTAACTATTCAGATAAAAATAAATTTTAATTTTTATCTAATGCAAAAGTTACTAAGTTAATTTGTTTTTTCAGTGTCTAACAATAACTATTTGAAAAGCAATAAAGATAATTGAAACACTTTCAAGGGAAAAAAAAAGAAAAAAACCAAATGGATGCTAACAATAAAAAGTAATTTCTTTTTATATATATTCATTTTAAGCTGAAAGGCTTGCTCCTAGATATTACACTCTTGCCTTTCATTAAAAGCTAAACCATAGTACAACCAAATAATATAAGCATTACCTTCAATGTAAATGGATTGTGCCTTTGTTTAAATTTGATCCATCACTAAAGATATTCTAGTTGGTTTTCTTGGTAAATAATTGTTGGACAAAATAAAAAGTAAAAACGATAACATTTTATCACATCAACTTTCAATACATAGACATGTGTATGGCTTAAAAATTTGTGAATATTGCAACAGATACAGTAACATGAAACTATTTCCCTCGGCTCTGTCAAAAATTTACAACTAGAGTTATTTTCTTCAACTTCCTCTCAAAAGTGTGTTTTGTTTGGTTCTCATAAAAGCTTGTTCAGGGGAATTAAAAAATGTATATATTACTTATTTAATATTAGCTAGTAGTATCCAAGTTGATAGAAATAGTTATCACAGAATCTTTGGAAAAATATATTCCTGTCTTTTGACAGAATGTTCAGAAAATCACACTACCCTATAGTTATGTTTTGAAGACATGTATAATATCCAATACACACTATTTAAAGACTGCTTTTTGATGCACACTTAAAACTCAAGGTAAAGCTAATACTCTATTCTTGGAAGAAAATCAATGTGCACATTGTTGTGGCCTTTTAAAAACTCAAAAAAGTGTTTTATTTTTTAAATCAAAACAACTATTATTTACACTCTAGAAAACTGTCATTTCTTCTGTTTATGTCCATTGTATGGACTTACTCTGAACAATTTTAACTTGTACAAATCAGCACCACAAAAAGCTAATTATGAGTATTTGTGGCTTTTTATAAATATACAGGTAGCTGACAATATCATCTTTCATAAATTAACTAAGAAAAAATATAGCATAAATAAAGGATAGAAAGGCATGACCTAAACAATGGAAAATTTCAAGTTTTTAAGTTCACAATTATAAAAACACATCACATATTTCAAAGAAGGTACAGGAAGTGGATAGAAACATACAAAAAGAAATAACACAAAATGGCCTTCATTGTGTAAGTTCCTTTTATATGTTTTAATCCACCTTTCCTGTACCTTCTTCCAAATATAATACAATTTTCTCACAAAGCGAAAAGAGGTTTTCCTTAAAGAGAAAAACACATCACAGTAATTTTCATTAGACTACTCTTCAGAAAAAAAAGACAAAAAAACTGGTCAATTTTAAAAGATTGATCATTGTTGATTGGATTATTCAGATGGCCTAAAACTCATATCTTTAATCCTTGGAGGTATATGAATACTTAAGCTGTCTGTTTAGTATATTTTTATTTCTTAAACATACACTTTTTATTTTTAACATACCTATTTTAATTATTCATATTAGAAATCCAAAGTAATACATCAACTTCTCTTACCTGGGTTCTATCACTTAATGGTCTAATTAAAAAGTTTGTAATTAATGTTTAAAATTGAGTAATTTAATTAGAAAGGAATTATTTATTTTAATCTTATAATACATGGCCTGATAATTTACTGCCATTTGTTGGCACTTTGTTTATAGTTTAATTATTTTTTAACTATAACTACAGGGTGACCTGGCGGTCTAGGGGTAAGGTGTCAGACTTCTATGCTGGCGGCCGAGGTTCAATCCTCGGCCCCGGCAAAGATTTATCTGATTAGCAAACCCTTCCTTCATCTCTGACAAGACATCTTGTGAATGTGAGGAATGCCAGGCCTCCACCGTGGTTCAGATTCCACGTTTAACTGTAGGTCCTTCATTTCATCTCACAATCACCCTACCATTACACATTAGCGTAAGTGCATATAACCCAAACGGGTAGTAAGGCGCGGTGCTAATCATAATAACTATAACTACAAAACAAGTTTGCCTCCAATTTGATGTTAATTTATAACTCTACAAAAATAGAGGATTATTATTTGAAATGATTGATTGGATTTTAAAATATGGGTCCGCTATTATGAATACTAGAGATGGGTCAAATCCATTACTTTACGAATCCAAATCTGAATCTTAAAAAAATTAAGAGAAAATATAAAAGTAGAAAATACATGTAGTAACTAAATTTTAACATTTGTTTCTTATAATCCATTCAACATACCATTCATACATTCAATTAAGTGTTAACAACCAGACCTCAGCCCAGTAATTTAAGTTCATCCTTTATTATAAATAGTTGCAAACCACCAATAATTGGTATTAGAGCTCTAAAACAAATTTCGCTTATAAAAATTGAAGAAAAAATCTTTCAAGGATTTGAGATTCAAATCTGAAATTTTCTTGAATCCTTAATATTTAAGGATTCTAGGCCCCATTTCTAATGAAGACTATTAGACATGGTTTAGTAAAGTATGGGTGCGTATGAAATTAATTTAAGCTAAAAAGTTTAACAAATGTACATGATTATTTGTTGGGTATTAAAAGATCTTTAAGTGGTATGGACTATTTGTTAGCTGTTCAATCTGTTGGGTGAATTTTCTAGGTTTTATCCACTAATCAATTTGAGCATTTTTCAAATGAATAATAAACTCTGTATTTGCACACACATATATATTTAATCTAAGTGTGATTCAATTTATATTTTGTGTCAAATAAGTTACTCTACTTAAAAATCATTTTAGGCCTTAGGCTTTTGGGATGTGTGAATTTAAAACTTTGTCTACAGAAATAATTCTTGATAAACCTATGAGGCTTTAGTAATAAAATATATTGATAATTGAGTTATATTTTCAATAATTGTATATTACAAATTACTTGTTAAACCACCACTATGTATAGTAATTGTATTAAGTTGTATAAAACAACTTGAGGTATGAACTAATAAAATGTCTTAAAATTATTTTGAGTTTAGTTTTTTTTATGCCTTCCTTAAATACTCTTTGGCATTTGTAACTTGAAAGTTTATTGGTGCAATTACAAAAGTACATCACAGATCACTATCTTGATGTAAATCCATCCAGTACACCTAATTACACCCTATCTCTTTCATATATGCTAATGTTATCCTCCCATTTGCGCTGCATGTCCTGCCCACTGTAACCTATGAGACGTGATTATCCTAACATTGTCTTGTGATGAGTACAAAGGTATGTAACTCATTTTGTAACCTCCTCCACTCCCCCGTAGCTTAATCCCTTTTCAATCACATACATTTTTTTAAAGTCTTGGTTAAATAAATCTATATTTTAGACAATATATTTTCCACATCAAAAATATTTAAATTTAAATAATCCTTACCTAAACCCAGCACAGAAGTCCAACACTTTACCCTTAGACTGCCAGGTCATCAATAGCAAATGAATGGTAACATTTTTTTCTTCTGAAATGTCTTCATTGTAACACCCATACATTCTGTTAAGTGTTAAATTACTAGTTTGGGATGTGGCTGCTAAGTTTATCCTATAATTGTGTTGGGGGTTTAGCCAGAATTAAGTAGTATAGATCTCTAAAATAAATAATTCTAATTCAAAATTTGAAGGAAAAAACTGTTTTACTTTTCAAGTTTCAAATACTCAAATATCCTTAAGGATTCTAAATTAATGATCTCGGGGGTCTGGTTGTATTGCTTGTCCTAAATTTTTGTTTTGGACTAACCCATTAGTAAGCATCTTAATATATCTAAAAAAAAACTAAACTCATAATTAAAAAAAAATTGTATTTGAATAACAAAATGTTGTCAAATGCTTGAATATCCTTGGCGATTAAGGAGATTTGAAGGATCCAATCCTACATTATAGACAAATATTTCACACATCGCTAAAGAAAATCACTTTCCAATGCAGAACTCCTTAAAAATCACATCTAGTATTTGTTCTGTGTTAACATGTCCAGTTATTTTACCGAGATGGCGGAGAGCTTTACGAAGCTGATGAGCTGCTAGGACAATGTCCCCATCTGTCTGTGAGTGTTTGAAGTAAGACTCTAGACTAGACAAGCAGTCTGTCAAATGATGGCGATGACGAGCTTGAGTTAGACAAGGATTCTCTCGAGAAGGGTTCCCACATCTGTAACAAGTTCATTTTGTCAGCTGACTACAACATTTAAAAATATGTAAAATGACTGGCAGGGTTGGTCACACTGAAAGTATGCTCAACTTTGAACTGGAAAGATTACTAAATTATTGAATGATTCTTTTTACTATTTTTACCTGGTCCCTTTTTAAAATAATAATTTATGTCATTAAATTTAAAAATGTAATATCAATAATATATTATTGTATTAAATGTTTTCAAAAGTAAGATATTTAAAACTCGTATTAATTAATACGTTTCGCTACAAAACTAGCTCTAGTTTAGTTACTATTTAGTTATAGAATTATGTTGGTTAACCTGTTTAAAATCGATGTTATTATTTATTACAATACATATTTTACCAAACTTACCACATTTATATTAAAAAAAAGCATTTATCATTTCATATTTTTTGATAGAAATATTATTTTAGTCATATTATTTTTAATTTTAAAGTATCAGCATCAACATTTATAAGCATTAAAAATTGAATTGAAGTAAATTTATCAATAAAATGTTTAACGAGAGCCCGTACAACACGCATGTTCAACTGCGCACAGAGGAATGTGAATGGAACAGAAGACGTTATCATGCACAATTACACTAAGGAATAATAAACAAAATATGAAACACTTAAAATTTCTAATTATTTATGATTCTTAGGTTTTCTTATAGGGTAAATTAAGTTACTGAAGCATATTTTGGGGAAATATATCTTATTAAAACGTCAATTTTACTAAAAATTTTTATCAAGACAGTGTAGCAACACTCTACAATAATGTAAAGTGATAGAGAAGGCAACCAACCTGAAAGGATAGTTCGGTTAGGCCTAATAAACAAACACACTTCTATATTTTCTTTCTACACATTTACACTTGCCACTTCTTAAAACCTCCATACTTGCACATTATTTTAAATTTTCAGAAATTTTTAATTTTCATATAAAGAGACATTAATGAAAATGTAATATTCCCGAAAATTCAAACTAATGTGCAACTGTGGAAGTTTTGAAGAAGTGGGAAGTGTAAAAGTCTAAGTAGACATGAAGAGAGAAGTGTGTTTGTTCCTATCTAGGCTTAACTTATCTCTCATTTCAGGTTGGCTTCCTTCACTTCACTATCACTTACTTTAAATCTCTGTAAAGTGTTTCTACTCTGTCTTGTTATACATTTCCGAACCATCATGTGATTATTCATTTTATTAACTTTTTTTAATTGTTAGTGTAATTTTAATGCCCTTAAAGACATGAGTGTGAAACCATTTTAATTAGATTTTTATTTGAAAGTTATTATTTTTAAATTGTGTTTTATAAGTGTTATTTCTTATTTAAAAACAAATATTTCCTTTGTTAAACTTTTTTTTTTCAATAGTATTTACTCTTTATAAAAATGAGTGTCATTCGTATTTTAAGAACATGTGTTTTAATATACTGTTTAAGATTTTAAACTTATGAATATGTTCGAACTCGGGAGCTTTTGGAAATACTCGACTCGAATGAGAAAACCCAAGCTCGCAGACCCCTAATTATTACTAAATTATTATTTACTTACAATTGTGCCAAGTGTTCTTCTAAATGCTTCAACAATGCTGGAAATCCATCTTCTGTTTTACAAGACAATGGCACCACATTTGAATAGTGTTGGGAAATATTTTTCAAGTACACTGTTTCTTGAACTAAATCACTTTTGTTCACAATGATCAAACATTTCTTTGCACTCTCACAATTACTTTCAATGTGGATACTTGAATTCAAAGTATAAGCTTTTGGAGCGATGTAATTTAGATTTAAATCAGTAACACTGTTTTTCACAAACTCTGTAAACTCCGAAGGATTTACTTGATTTGTCCAGGCAATGTATTTAGTTGCATCCAAAACTAGTATGATGAGGTCAGCCGAGTGAGCGTATTTATGAGCGCGAGCTATCCCTTCCGATTCGACTGTGTCACTCACACCACTACGCAGCCCTGCTGTATCTGCCAGAACCATTGGATAACCACCAATGTTAATGTTTATCTCTACAACATCTCTTGTGGTTCCAGCTATTGGCGTGACAATCGCAGCTGGTCTTTGGCCTACAATATTAAAGTGTTTTACTGGTTAAAACCATAACATAGAATACCAACTGTTTTTTTAATTATTTTTTTTACTATCATATTTTGAATATTGCTTATTGGTGACCTGGTGCTCTAAGGGTAAGGTGTTGGACTTATGTGCTGGGGTCCAGGGTTCAATCCTCGGTCCCGGCACAGATTTATCTGATTACCAAACCCTTCCTTCACCTCTGACAAGACAATCTTGTGAATGTGGGGAATTCCAGGCCTCCATCGTGGTTCGGATTCCAAGTTAAACTGTAGGTTCTCCATTTCATTTCACAATCACCCTACCATTACACATTAGCGTAAGTGCGTACAACCCGAACGTGTAGTAAGACCCGGTGCTAATAATAATAATAATAATAATAATAATAATAATAATAATAATAATAATAATAATAATAATATTGCTTATTAAGATACAGTTTGGTTTGAGAACAAATTTTAGGAATATATATATATATATTATTCCTTTGTGATCAAAATAAACACATTCAAATTTTCACAAATAATAATTACAAAGATAAATATTAGGGGCATGAAAATACTCAAATTGTTTAGCCCAAGCCGAGCTTTTATTAAGATTCTTTGGCTCTAGCTTGGCAGGGGGCTTCTATTATGTTGAATTTTGGTGATTGATGACCCCTTGCTAACCGTTCTCTGCATTTGTCAGGATTTTTTTTAGCACTGTGGCTTACTACCCATTTGACTAATACACAAGTTTATATACTAACTGCACGAACAGGTTAGGGATGAGGAAGGTTGAATTTAGAGGAAGTGTACTTGAATTTTTATGGATAGTGGGAAAACATTTAGGAAAAACCACCTTCAGTACACCCGACTGGGATCGAACCTAGATCTCCACACCATCTGCAGTCTAGTCCATTGTGAGAGTAGCGCCTTAGACCATGCAGCCATTTAAGTGGATGTCAGGATGTTGTTGGTGAAATGTGCATTTGGGGGAAGGGAGGCCCAGGTGTGCAGACATCAATTCATTGGAATGTTAAGGTCAGCAACTCTGCTGAATGGAGGAGGAAATGAGACAGAGATAAAGGAGAAAGGAATATCTTTTTTTGGACTGGCAAATATACTAATGCAAGACTGTATCATGAACATATTACATAAATTAAAAACAAAAGTGTGGTAGACACAAAGTATTGATATATATTTAAATCTCTAATAAACAATATAATTTATAAGTACATAATACATATTGGTCAAATATTTTGTAACAAAGATTTATTAAAATGTGTGTGTCAGTCAGCTATGCCATAATCAACACCCTTCTATCTCAATCTCTGTGAAGAATCAAGCATTACTAGTTTCAGCTTGCAAGTGTCTTTTGATTAAAGTATTTTGACCGATTTCATGAAACAAATCAAGTTTGCTGTGTAGCCAAATCATGCATACAGAAAGTGCCTATATCAAAGAATAGTCTCTCTTTTTTTTTCCACCCCCTTGGACTTGGTTATCTGCCCATGTTAAAAATGTATAGTTAGGGGAAACAAAATATACAAGACAACCCAGTATTTTCAAAATACACTACTTTAAAGAAAGTTGTATTGAAACAAAATAAAAAAATATCAAAGATATTTTCAATAAGCATACTTTATTTCCACTAATTCACAGCCTTATGTAACATAAGGACCCACAAAGAACCGCCAAATTGGTCAAAATATAAAGAATAAAGTAAAAGCCATATAAGTAGAAATATGTGTATATATATATATATATTAGTGGAATAGGAGTATAACCCGAACAGGTAGTAAGACGCGGTGCTAAGAATAAAAAAAAATTAGTGGAATAAAACAGGTATACTGTGTTCCCATCTTTGTTAGCAGCGTAAGAAAAGAATTACTCGTGGAAATAAAATAGAAGTTGCAATGTTACTAAACACATTATAAAAGTAGCACATCAAGAGTCACTATTTTCTTTTTCGATGACAGTCATACGGTATTTACGATTTATCGCACCATATCCTCTACCTATGATTTATTATAGGAAATACAAGATTTATTGTAGGAAGTACAATGTTTTTATACATATAAAAAATAAAATTGAATTAAATATGTTTAGTTATTTATATGGCTATAGTCACAGTTTTTTGCCTACCCCTAAAGAGAATAGTGTGATTAGATATGTACGTAATTATTAATGAATTTAATGTTTGTTATTTTATTTTGTAATCATAAAGTTAGATTCTAATTATTTAGTTTTTAATTATGTGAACTATCTTGTCCCTAAAGAATTAACCTCTTATTGCTAACTCTGCATATGTAATTTGAAATCAAACTGAATCCTTTTTTATTCAAACATAAAATCTTAAAACAAAAAGTAGCATTTAAGGTATATAAAGTATAATATTCAAACAACTGTGACAAAATCAAATTTGTTCAATGTATTTATGCTATTTATATATATTTTAATGGATAATTAATTGTAGTTCTATTATTGGTGGCACGATTTTTTTGAGACGAGTAATAACTCAGCCTCTAGTATTGGTTAAACACTACTAACTAAACTATGAACGCAGCATAGAAATCAAGAGCTTAGCTTAGTTTTATTTAATAATTAATAGTTGAACATAAAATTTATGGTCATGTCACTAGAACAGTAAAATAAACTTTATTTCTGTAGTAGTACTCTTAAAAATTATAAACTATTATATAAATGCTGCTGCAGTGATATGATACACAATCTTTTTTTTAAATAAACATAATATACAACTAAGTTATGGAAAGAGTTTAGTACTTACATAGAGCATTCAAAATGCTGCTTTTACCAACATTGGGTTCACCCACAATTACAGTTCGAACACCTTCTCGCAATCTTTCACCACATCGCCCATCAGTCAAATGATTCTGGAATATAGGTCACAAATTTGGTAACGTATTTATTATTTCTTTAGCACCGCATCTTACTACCCGTCTGAGTTATACGCTTAAGAACTAATTACACTAATGGGTTAGGAATTGGGAAGGTTGAATTCAGAGGAAGTGAACCTGCATTTGTGTGGGGGGAAGAGTGGAAAACTATTTGGGAAAAATCACCCCCAGTTCACCCGACCGAGATTCAAACCCTGACCTCCCCGTTCTCGGCAGTCTAGCTCAACACGAAACTAGCACATCAGCTAACTATGCCACTTAGGCGGGTAGAATTTTTTTTTTTAATGTGTATCTGTAAAATATAATTTTTTTGGACGGTAGATGAGAGGAGAGTTTATACCTCTATGTTCTTCATCAAGTCTTTGACGGCTACCTCCACTTGATCCATGACATTTTCTTCTATGTTCTCATCTTCACTGAAGTCAATATATGCCTCTACATGTGCAACAACCTGGGGGAAATGCATAGTTATTAATTGTTTGATTTCTCAATGCATTGAATATAACATTTGGCATAGAAAACGGTGTGACAAATATTAATTTCTTATAAATGAAACAATTGTTGAGTACTTGTAGTTTGAAGGACAGTTCATAAGTCAACAAATAGTTGTGTTATAAACTTCATTACTGTATTTCACCATATAATTGTCACAAAAAGTAGGGTACAACCACTATATGAAGCTTTAAACAAAGCCTGCAGTAGTTTTTATATTTACCCATAGTCGAAAAGAATAAATGCTTTGCACATTAATCTATCAGCAGACAATCACAAAATCCACCCTCAGTAGACCCATATGAGAATGTCATTGGAAGGACAGATGAGCTCAACATTTAGTCCAAATGCCCTTTGGTGCAGGTAAATGAGCAAAATTAACGAATTTGTTTGAAAAAAATGTACACACACATATTAACCTTCTTGAAATAGAAATGCAAAATATGGTATATTGTTTTGATATTGAATGTGTGTGTGTGTGTGTGTGTGAGAGAGAGAGAGAGAGAGAGACAGAGACAGAGAGACAGAAGGAAAGTGGAAGCCATGGAATTAAGAGTGTGTGAGAGAGAGAGAGAGAGAGAGAGAGAGAGAGAGAGAGACAGAGACAGAGAGACAGAAGGAAAGTGGAAGCCATGGAATTAAGTTTGTAATGAGAATTTTAGCTGCCACAAGGAGTAACAGTATTAGGAATGAAGTTGTCCAGACAAGAGTGGGGCACGAGGAGGAAGAAAGGCTGAGATGGTACGGTCATGTAATAAGGATGGAAAAGGAGAGAGTACCAAATAGAGTTATGGAAATAAAGTGTGTAGGAAAAATAAGGCAAAGGAAACCAAGAATAAGATGAAAGGAGCAAATAACAGAATGTGTGCAAATGAAAGAAGAATGGTAGAAGGAAAGAGGTAAATGGCGGCAATTTACTAAACTGACCTGGCCACAAGCAAACAGATGATGATGATGATGATTAATATATTGTTATTAAATAGCAAAATAACTTTTGTACTTTTTTTCCAAACATTTATAACTTTAAAAAACTTAGGAATTTTATGGGTGACACAGCTATATTTAAAATCAACTCTATCACAGTCCAATTTTCATATGGAGGACTTTATCTGGAAAACTAGAAAGTCTCCATTATCTAGGTTCACATATGCTTACATAAAGTCATGTGATTTACAGTTGTAACTTCCGATACATAGTTTCAATACCTAGAGAATAATATCAATAATATAATAAAATGTTATCAATTTTGACCCCAAAAATATGTGTTTGTATTTTTAATTATTCCTTTTGGATTGAACTGTAAAAAGCATGGATCGTGGCATGGCTGTTATATTTTGTGAACAACATGAAACTATATTTAATGTTTGCATACAACAGGGCAAAGAACAAACAAAATGCTCATAGTTTTACACATTCACCATCAATGAATTATACTGTTTTTGATATTTATTTCATTCAATGGAGGTATTTAACGTGCACTTTCTGAACAGTTTTATTATTTCAGCACATGAGAGCCAAAAGGCCTACCAATTTTGCCGAGAAAGTTATGTTCACATACATTTTAGGGTTTTTACATACCACAATCAACATAAGACTGACAAATTTACTTCCCCTCGGTGCTACTGATTTTTATCCCTCAAGAAAAATATGTAAAATTCGGCAATCATTTTACCCCAAGACCACTGAAGTTGAGCTATTTTAAAAATTCACCCTTATGAGTGTTTCTCTCCATGTGTTATAGAGTTTGCTTAGAATTCCTTCTGACTGGAGCAAGGCTTGTTTTCTTTGCGCTTCTGTCTCGGCATGAATCAGGTCTGCCAGACCTTCCACCTCTGTCAAGTCAAGTTTACCAGCATGGAAAGCTCTTTTTGTAAACTCTCCTGAAAATAGATTTTTTTTTAATCACAACAAATCAAAATGAATAGGATTTGGTCTTTGATCAATTTTGTGCATTGATTTGTTTTAAACAATTGTGTGAATAAATTAACTTTTCACTGTGGCTCCAAAACTTTTCATTTTTTATTTCCCATCTTTTCCAGGTTTTTTAGACAAAATCTTCCAATGTTTTCTTACTTAATATATTTGTCCAATTTTCTTTGGTGGATGGTGAATTTTTAATTTATTACAATGACCACATATATTTAATAAAATGCTAGCATATTTTAAACATCATGATTTTGATATAAGTACTTTTTCTAATACCTATTAATTAATGTTTAAGGCATTATTTGTGGCAATGTGTAAATGTGACATAAAAACAAAACACACTACAACCAGCACATTAGGATTTTGCTAAAATTGGAGAGAGAAAATCTCTCACCTTTGTTTTAATGTTCAGATGAAAAGTTAATTTTTGACAAGTATATTTGAATTTCCTGATTTTTACTTATTTTTAATGAAGTTCCCTAAAATTTACTTGTTTTCCTGAGTTTTTAAGGTTTCCCTTAACTGAAAATACAATGCATATTCAAAAGTTTAAATTTAATACTTCATGTAAAAAGAAATAAAAGTTTATAAAAATACCTGGCTCTGCTGGTCGAAAACCTTCTAGTTTACTTAGGGCGCCGAGAACAGCAGATATAATTGCTGTGCCTCCATGGATTTGGAACTCACAAGAATCTTCACCAGTGAAACTCCGTGGACCTATAATTACACGATTTGGCTAGTAAACCATATTTGTTGTACCTATAATTGTTTGGGTATCCCCTTTTGCTTAACAAAAGCACCAACCTGGTGCATGAGCAGATGACATGTAAACAAACATTATGTTGGTAATTATCTTTCAGCGCTAATCTCACAGTAAACTAGACCACCAATAATGGAGAGATGGAGGTTCGAATATCGGTTGGGTGTTCCGAGTGTTTTTTTCAAAATGTTTTTCCACTCTCTTTCACTCTCCACGCAAACATGGGTACACTTCCTCTAAATATAACCTTCCTAGCCCCTAAAACCATCAATGTAATTAGTAGATAAGCGAATAACCTGACCATATAGTAAGACACGGTGCTAAAAAAAATGATCCCCCATAACAAGACAAGGGTACATATTGAAGAAAGGTTAATCATGCATGATGTCCAATAGTTTAGTAAGCCAGAAAAAAAAACTAGCCAAGTATGGATATGATAAAGATTATGAAATTCAACAAAACATAAAAAAAAGCTACTGAGCATTTGAATATAGACTTTTTTTTTAAATTGCTAAATGATTTAACTTATTTGTTTCACAAACACAACCATGAGAATGTCTGATAACTTAGGTCAGCTGGTAGCATGTCTTCAGGGTTTGATTCTTGACATGGTCAAAAAATGTATCATAATAAAATTGGGGTTTTGCCTTTCACCGTGAATAAATTAATGTTTGGAGGACTGGCTGGTGTGTCAATCCTAGGTTAATGTAGTTTAGATGGAGAATGTTGGAATTCTTCATTAAGCTTAACCAAACTCTTAGCACAATTGTGTAAAAGCAACAGTTAAACAATCTATTAGAACAAATACCTAACATTTCTTTGTACCTGGAAACCAAATTACAAGTCCTTTGTCAAGCATTTCTTTGCTCTCAGGATCTTTTAGTCGTCTAAGTGAAGCATATCGAGGTTGCAGTGGTAGTTTTAGACCAGCTATTTTAGTTACAGCCTCTGAAGATTTTGGGCCAGTGATTCTAATGACAGCTACTCCACATTTGCCATATCCTGTAAATAAGTTAAGAATGTTTTTTTTCAATAATCTGGCCTTGACCAAAAGAAAAATGTTATGTTTCTCTCTCTCTCTCTGCTAAACGAGGGATCTGAAGTAAAATATATTTGTTTTGTTGCCGTAAATGTAATTCTTTGAGCCTGCAGGTGTTTTTGTGTTGTTTCTTTAATTTTAAAATGAGCAGGTCTTGTCTTTCTTTTCATTTTTTGGTTACAACCATTTGGAAGATTTTTTCTATTGATTATTTATAAGGATTTGATTAAAATGTTATTGTTCTTTAGCCCATGATAAAACTGAGAGGTGTAAAATGATCTCACAGATATTCACATAAGCAATGAATAGACCTAAAGGCTACTTAATTTCAATGCTAGTGCATTAGCTTAAATAAATTAGGCCTAATAGAGGCTTTAAAATATTTCACATATTACCATGGCCAGCCGACATATATTTCATTCACGGTAGGAATTACTCTCTGAAAGGTCTTTTTTCCTACCAATATCCTACTATATAGTAGATTTATGGTAGGGAAAAAGGCCTTTCAGAAGTCAATTCCTACAGTGAATGGAATATAGAAACAAAATTAACCACAAAAACATTCACTATGTCTTGAATGAATGAATAAATATAAGATCTAATTTATTAGTAATCCTAAATAATGATGTAAAAAAAATATCTGCAAAAAGTGTTTAAGACACTTTTAGCAAAAAAAGTCCTCCAAGCTTCATACCTGGGGGATATTATCCATCATATAGAGCAAGGGCACCAGAACGAATTTGACAAAGTGGGGTTAGAGGGCAAAATGATTGTATGTACATGTCAAGTTAGGTTAAATAAACAAAAAAATGTACGGCAAACATACAATAACTTAGCACAGTGCAGACATATATTTTCTTGCATTTTTTGCCTTTCATAAAAAGGTTGCGAAAAATTTTAAGCTCATTATTATGAATCTTTAGATTTTATGTGCCCCCAAATCCAATAAATGTGTATTCTACAATAATGTATATCCTAATTTGTGATTGACCCTGGGCAAACATATGAAACCGTTTGATAGATTTTGTTTAAACATGATAGCTCTATTTAGATTTTATAGGGTTTTATATTAAGACATTATTTTTATTCTGACCTTAGCCCTTATATTAAGAGTAGGCCTAGTTTACTTATGAGTGATTTTTTTTTAATTCCAAATTTTTCAATAGCATTAACAAATGTGGTTTAAAACAGATATTTAGGGGCTGTTATACCCGGCAAATAATACTGTAAACGTGTTTTTTTAGGTAAAATCTGTTTAGAGGTGGTTTAAAAATGAGTGATTTTTGAAAATTCAATTACTAAAAATGACCTATAACAATGTTGTTTAAAATAGAAATATTAATCCATGAAAATAAAATATGAATCCAATCAAGCTTGTTCAATGTTACCGGTGGTGAGAATCATAACTAAATAATTGCACAGTTTTCCCTAACCCCCCACTTCCCCAATATATAGATATATACAGGGTATAGGGGAGGAATGTACCCATACCCCCCTAGTTCCAGCACTTATGATATAGAGAACATAAGAATTATACATTCTTTAAACCAAAATATAAATACTGGTACCCACTTTATGATTATTTTTACAGACAAACTAATAAGAATGTTATTGTGTAGGAAGAATTTTTTAAAATCTATTTTAACAGAAAAAACTCTACGGAAAGAGGATATTGATAGGCAATATTGTTTAAAATTGCCTGGAATGTGCCAATCTGAGTTCTGCTGTAAATGTATATTAATTTATTTATTTAAGTACTGCATCTTCCAACCACTTCAGGTCATACGCATATGTCCTAATTACACTAACGTGTTAGGAATGAAGGTTTAGTTAAGATTAAGTGTACCCATATTTGCATGGATATAGAGTGGAAAACCATTTATGAAAAACCACTCTCAGTACACTCTAACAGGATTCAAACCCCAATCTCCTTGTCCTCAGCAGTTTGTCTAAAGGTGCCCATATACAATCAATCCCGGAAATGTCGGTTCAACCGTTCATTCCAAAACTAAACGTGTGCGGGGTGATTCAAGCCCAATATGACTGCTTGACATGCTATATCATGCCAGGAATGAACACTCCAAACGGTTGATTCTTTTGAGTGATGACATGCCAAAATTGACTGTGTATGGGCGAGCAGCTGTGATCCCGGATTGACGGGCAAATTACATCAGTAAACTGCGGCATCTAGCAGATCTCGGTGTGGACAATTCCTGGCACGCCCTGACACCTTTAATGACACTCCAAGCATCATGCCGGGAATGATCGTGTATGGGCACCTTACCACGAAAGCGAGGCCTTGGAACATGTGGCCACCAAAACAGGCTCCTACTAGAACCTTTCAGCATGGACCAACAACCTTAGACATCGTTAGTGTGCATACCTGTAATATAATTGACAAAGATTTTTGGTGGTACACAGATGCACAGTAACTTATGAACCACAATCATAGTCTAGTGAGTGTATAAATAATTGTATGTTCCTATGTGATTTTTTTGTAGGGTTACAATATATAGAAACTTCTTAAGAATAATACACATTATTATTATTATACTCTTCCTCTTTTTAAGTGTGAAGTAATAATAAATGAAAATAAGCATATGTAGTGTAATATAAAAACAAAATTGTTTAGGCTATTGTCTAACCCACTTCAATGGTCGCATGGTATAAAGCGCTACTCTCCGAGTAGACTAGACTGCCAAGAATGAGGAGATTGAGGTTTGAACCTTGGTTGAGTGTACTGAGGTTTTTTTTTCCTAGAATGGTTTTTAACTATTCCTCCACACAAATGCGGGTAGATTTCCTCTGATTAGAACCTTCCTAATCCCTCAAACCATTAATGTAATTAATACATAAGCTTATAACCCAAAGAGGTAGGAAGTCGCGGTGCTGAAAAAGCTATGCTCTATATGAAGGGTACTATCCCTGATGTTAAATTTAAATAACATAATCCAACCAGAAGACAAAGCATAAATTGTCGAAACAGAATAGTGTGAAGTAAATTTGTATTTCCACACAAAGTTAGTGAAATTCTTAAAAATAATGTAATTTGAACCATAACATTGAGAAATTCTAAACATTATAAAAGGTGTGTTTGATAAAATGCGTAATAAAAGTGTAACTAATAATTATAACGCTTTAAAATTTATCAAAATGTTTAGTACAATTAAATATTAATAACAACAACAAAAATTAATTCAAATATTTTATAAGGCTGAACTATTCCACATCCACAATAACCTACACGTCCAATACCACCACAAGAAAAACAAATATAACCAATACAAGATTAGTTCAGAAAATAATTATAGACGGCGGTATTTGTGTTTAAAAATTAAAA
>CABFOW010001780.1:0-18135 GCA_902141385.1 Timema californicum
ATAGCTGATGTTCTTACCAACGCTCTGTTCGGACCAAGCCATCATAAGTGTGTACAAGGGATTGGAGTGAGAGACACTAATATGTTAACACGCGTTTGAGAGGGGGTCAAGGCCGTAGTCAGAGGGGGAGTTGGGGGTTCAACACCCCCCTCCCCATCGAAATCTTATGAAGTAATATAAATGGCTTTATTTATGGTTTCAAACAATATCAAAATTAAGGTACATGTACAAATTAGGAGGCTGTGTGACCATAAGAAGAACTTCAGAGAGCTTCTAGAGTTGTTTAATATCTACACATTTTTCTAGCCTTAGGCAGTTAGGGGGCTATTGTTAGCATAAAAAGAACTTCAGATAGCTTCTAAAACTGTTTATTATTTATAATTTTTTCTAGCCTCCGGCAATTGGGGTATATGCCCCTCTCCCCTGAAATTATTGTTTTGCTACGGCCTTGGATTGGGTGTTGTGTATTGTGAATAAACATTCTAGTTTCTTAATTATCAAATACATTCTATTGTTCTGTTTAGGTTAGCAACGCTAATGTTTGTTGTTTTATGCGGAGTAAAGTATTGTTTGATAAATAAAACCAACAATAATTGATAAGTGAACACTGTTCCCAGATTTGAAATTTAACATAAAAAAATTGACATATTTATATTGTTACAATTCAAGTATATGTATATTACCTTAGAACTGTGGCTATCGTAGCTCCACGTGCAGGGGATGTTTAACCGGTGAGCACATGAATGATCCAACAAATGACATAAAATATTATTTGTATTTGTGTGTAAAACTGCTATGACAACCAGGTAAGCTCTCTGAGGTTATTATTAACATACCAATACCCAGTAGTCGGGGGATTGTATGAGTTTCGTGTATTTGAGCATTAAGTTTATTTTAACCCCCTCTTTATCATAAGTCGAGCTAATATGACATTACATTTATTTAAAAAATGAGAGTTATAGGAGGGTTATAGTTTTAGTACTGTGTAAATAATTTATATATAAAATACTTAACTTTAAAATTTAGTCAACTGTCTTTTTTTAAATAGAATTAATCTGAAAATGTTCAACTATTTTGACATAAGTTGGATATTTAATTAGCAATATATTAAATAATGTAATAAGAGTTTATGTGATGGTTTATAATATATTTATCAATATCATGTAATAATATATCTATATGCAACTATACACAGATTTGGGCAAAAAGTTCTTTTTAAAAGGTATTTTTTATTACGAGTAATCTACAATATAATTGAATTTTGGTAGAAAAAACTTCATTTTGGTAGAAAAAACTTCAGAACGGATTTCCTTCAAAATCATTGTAGGCCTGATATATATATCCTTTGACATTTTATTTTATTTTATTCTAGAGTGAGTTTTTTCTTAGAATTCAATACATTAAATAATGACACGTTATTAAAAAGAAACTTATTTATATTTTTTCATAGTAATCATGACAATTATATTTCTGTAATGATGATGAAAACAAATCTCTTCTGTATGTGTTGGGTTCTAGACGAGCTGGCTGGGAAGTCCTTTCTTTTTCATTTTTACTACGTGTTTGCTGAGGACGCCAAAGGACCAACAATTCACGGGATAAATTCTGTGATTTAATTTATCCACCCCGAAAAAACCCCATGTAATTTAATCCAATAACGCCAGTTTTAATCTTTTATTAGTGTTTGGATCATCTCAAAGTTTGCATGAACCTGTACAGATTAAGGCCCCTCCCTTTGCAATGACTTCAGAATCCCGAGCCAAACTCTACCACATTCATAGTCCATGTCCAGGGGATGTCTTCAGGAAGTCCCTCTCTATGTACTTGTGAGAGGGACAGATGCCCCCTAGACTTAATTTCCCCTTGCCTTGCAATTTAATATAAAGGCAGAAGAGGTTTGTCCAGTATTTCAAGTCGAACCAACCTCTCCCAACTTAGAGGTGGTAACGAAGAATATCTTTAGGGCGTCTCTGTCTTTATATTATTTGTAAGAGGGACGCCTGAGAGGAGTCTTCTTTGACATTTTTCTATACTGTCTCACTATGTAATAACTGCGGTAGGGTTTAGTTCAGGGTCTCCGTTGTCGTTGGTAAGGAAAAGGCCTTAATTTGTATAGTCAGCTCATGAAAACGTTGAGTCAATTCACACACTGTTATAAAATATTAAAACTGGCATGAACGGACTTTTTTACATGTGATTTTCTAGTGGAAGCTAGGATTAATTACAGAGCCTATCCCGTGAAAGTTAGATCTCTTTTGCATCCTCAGCAGCCACTCGGGAAAATGCTAAAGGCCTCCCAGTAGTCTTTCCAAGTCTCCAAGGGGATTTATGCCTGGTTGCTTGGGAATCACGCCCATCATGTGATTCCTGAGCTCGTGTTTGTGGCCGTCCATGGACAGATTCCTCGAGCTGAGCTTGGCGTCCTTTTAGTGAAGTGCACAGTGTACCTAGGGAGTTGTAAGGGCGCCTTTATGTGGCCTTCAGTGCTCGAGTAAGGCATTCGGCAAGGCGAGGTAGAAAGACACCCTCATTTTCTCCGACGCACTGGTTCCAGATGATCATCGTGACATACTTGGGGTTGATGGTATTGCCCAAGAGGTGGTTTGGTGAGGTCCTGGCGTCCACCGCCGATGAAGAGGAAGTCAGATAGGCGCACCCTCTTATCAACCGAAGGGTATTTGCGTGCAGTCGTTGATCCTCCGTGGAGTCACACGAACGTTAAATAGCAAAAGAACTGTTTGCTTTTCGATTCCTAGCATCAATTTCTCGCTCACTAAGGTAGGTGGCCCTTTTCCGGACCTGAAAGAGGACACGGTCAACATTACGGCTTTCAATTTCGAAAGAAAGCAAATTGTGTTAAAAGATGAAATACAAATATATTTTACTTTAACTTACCAACACTTTTTAACTCAATATTTGAATAGATGTATAGCCTAATTTGTGTTTGAATGTTAACATTTATTTATAAACCTAATTTTCATTCAAAAAACTGAGAACAAATTGGAGAATTTTAAATCACGTGTAATAAAACGCACATAATAAATTAATAATTTTATAAAATATAGTATATTTCAAATTGTATCAAACACATAATTGCTATTTGCAATCGAATCTTGGTCGGGTGCACTGAGGATGGTTTTTCCAAAATGGTTCCCCACTCCCCATCTAAGCTAATGCGGGTACAATTCCTACAAATACAGCCCTTTTAATCTCTAAAACCATTAGCATAATTATTACATAAGCGCATAACCCTAACGGTTATTAACGTGGTGATAAAAATATATATATTTGAGGATTAACAGCGAGTTTTCCTTCTATCCTTGAGATAAAAAGTTTCGTAGTTTTCTCTACCCTCTTTCTTATTGACATGCTAAGGCTGGTTGTAGGTGAAGGGTGAAAGGGAGTATAGTTTTATACAGAATAAATAGGTAATTTCATAAAATGATACAGACTAGTGTATTTTATGCTGTGTGGCTTGACAGTGCATGGTTTGTACTTTCTAGCTGACTGAGTCGGCCTACCTTATTCAGCCTAAGTAGATTTCTTCTATTTTTTAAAATACTTATATTATTATTTTTCTAAATTATTACGAAAATTAAATTACAGGGGATCACTCTCTGTATCGCCTACTATAAAGGAGTGTCCCTGATTCGGAAGACAAAGAGGAACTATGTGACTTACCCCCAAAACCACCTTAACCACCCTTACCTCACGGGCCAGCAGTCTAACCCCCAATTTATTCACCTTCATAGTCATTAGTCCCTCAAGATGACTAGAAACCCCCTAAACATACTTTCGAAAAAGAAAAAAACACAGCCCCACCCCCGTTCTTACCACTCTTCAGATAATAACGGGTTCAATCATCAGCCAAGCTGGTACCTTGGGTATTTTTCCCGAAAGGGGAATTACCACAATGGTCTCTTGGAAACTGGATGGTTTACAGCTAAATAAACGTACTAAAACATATGAACTGTTTTATCTAAAAGGATTATATTAGTCGCAATAACACATAAAACATGGTTTCTCATAATATGCAAGTCTGTTGTGGTCCTGTTTACTTTCCATGGCAACTTTCCTTGGCAACAAAACTACATAGCACTGCCATGGACTAACATTATAGATTTACCTCAACATGGTCACCAGGGCTTGGTTAGTTAGGGTTTAGTTAGGTTTAAGTGTTTCCCCTGGTTCCACGCCCTTATACTCCCTATCACCATCACACTCACTATCATCATCTTCTCATCGAGACATTGAAAGAGCCTCCACAGAAAGGATGTACAATTAGTACGTTGGGGTGTCCCCTTGGTAGTGGTACATTAGTACCGGTTAATATTTCCACTAAACTGAGCTACGAGTGATGTAGCCCAAGATTCGTAATGTTTATACAGAGTGTTCCAAAAGTCACGCGGCTCTGTTTTTTCAGGGATATTTCTCGCAGAATAACATGGAAAATTAACATGTTGTTTAAATGTACGGCAACACTGTAATGTTGGAAGGGTGTTGTGCAGGCCGTGTGACCTTGAGACATACACCAGGTCTAACCAGTTGAGTTAGATAATTTGAAAGTGTAAGATGAGTTTTTCACGAGCAGCCCGAGTATTCATTTTGGAACAATATTTTAGGGCCAATTCGTACATGGAATGCCAACAATGGTTTGTGCGTAGTTTTCCAGAAACACGCATGCCGAATAAATCAACAATATGCCGAATTGATGGCACAAAATATAAGTTTTTTCTTTGGGTTGCGTGGCTTTTAGATAATTCTGTATATTTCAAATGCCTTTTGTGTAAGTTTGTTGGATGCTTTATTCAAGTTTAAGCTAGTTCGTAAGCTATGTGGTAATATACCATTTTGTTTGGAAACTGTTTTAAGATTAATAATATTACCATCACAGTTTTACAAATTTTATAATGTAAGATGATTTTAGCTTATAGGAGTTATAGCAAAGCCTTCGGTAGTACATTAAAATCAGCACTTGAAAACCTCCAAATATCAAAGGATATTAAAGAAGTTAAGAAAGCAATTATTGTAAGACCCTTGTTATCTTAAATGTCTGCCGATAGCCCTAAGCAGGATGTACATACTTATGACGTGTGACGATGTAAATAAGTAACAAGGCCCCACGGATGAATTCAATTTCCTGATTTCGTCTTGTTTCCTCGTAAAGCGATAGTTTTGATACGCCCTGGCCGCTAGAAGAACAAATATGTGGAAGCCTGCTTCTTAGCTGATGATCGAATTACAAAACAAAAAATTGTAAAAACACAAACATAAAAAAACTCCTTTTGCGCCCTTATTAAAAAGGCAAGAATAACTTCCGGTCTAATTACTTTGAATAATCTCGATATGAAACCAGAGGGAAAGCTCCAGAATTTATTTGATGGAAGAAAAGGGGAGGGGGGGGGGGAAACAAAGGGAACATATTTTGGAAGAACATGGAGGAAAATAACAAGAAACATACTATGAGAAACTCTAATTTAAACAAGCCTAACCTGATATTACCCGACGAATCTAAGACTTGCATTGGTGAGTACACTAATTAAGGCATCAGTCTCGTTTGGTCTGGTTTGTAGGTGAAGGTGAACTTGTGTTCAAATCCTGACTTGGCATACTGATACTCTTTTCTAAACGATTTCCCACTCTTCCATTAAGCAAATGAGAGAACATTTTCTCAAAAATTCTACACCAATCAGCACTGTTCCATTTGTGCAAAAACGTGGATGTCTCAGACGGGTAGTAGAACAAGGTATATGTAAATAATTTAATATAAGATAATACACTTGGTAATTAGAGCCTTTAGCTGTGCTTATTTATTTAATTAGTCACTAAAACAATTGAAAGGCGACCAACTTATTCGAAAACACGGATAATGTGCCCTACTCGAGAGTCTAGGGTTCATTCCCTACCAGTAGGACTTTATTTTTCTCTGAGAAAGTTCCTTACCTCCCTTCACACATATTACGGTCAAATTGATTCCAGTTACCACGCACAGACATTTTACAGTTAATTAATTAGATCTCTCTTATCTATAACAGGCAAGTCCGCGCTGAATACTTGATTGGGCGTACTGGGAAATCTTTTCCATCAAGAGGTTTTCCCTCTCCAAGTTATAGTCCAAATCAGATTGGAAGAAACTTTTTTAATAACATCTAATAAACCAATTCAATACATGCGGTGGGCACGTTTAATGTAAGAGAGACTAGGAAAGTGGAGGCCATGAGAATAAAGTTGGTGAGAAGCATGTTAGATGTCGCGAGGAGTAACAAGATTAGAAATGAAGTTATCCGGGGATTACAGAGAGTACATGAGATGGTAGAGGAAGCAAGACTGAGATGGTATGGGCACGTTATGAGGATGGAGAAGGAGAGGATGCAAAAAAAAAAGAAGATGGATGGATGGAATACATGAATGTAGGAACAAGAATGCAAGGGTGGCCAAAAAAGAGATGGGTGGAGCAGATGACAGAAAGTGCGCAAGTGAGAGAAGAATAGAAGCAATTAAAGGAAGAAGAATGGTGGGATGATAGAGAAAAACTACTTAAAGATAATCATAATAATTTTGTGACACTGTGGGACTATTTTTAGAATGATTTAAGAATTTATATTTTTTGTTTCAACATTATATCGTTGAAATTTTGTGAATAAAACGTAAATACACTAACGTGGGAGATCCTATCTCGACCGTCCGTGACGTCACAGGTAGGAAACGTATTTGAAATTAATTACTTACAAATATCTGCCTCAGAAGTAATAGCTACCCTCTCAAACCGAGTTGCAGTCTCTCACCAGGATAGGCATAAAGAAGAGGGTACAAAGTTCATTACTCTTATTACATTATCATTTCTACAAACGTGTGCTGAAAATGTTCATGTTTGAGTGTTTATGGATTTATAAAATATCACTAGTATTTAAAAGTATATTTATTTCGAGATAGGTGACCTGGTGGTCTAGGGGGTAAGGTGTCAGACTTCTGTGCTGGTGGCCGGGGTTCAATCCTCGGTCCCGGCATAGATTTATCTGATTACCAAACCCTTCCTTCCCCTCTGACAATACATCTGGTGAATGTGGGAGAATGCCAGGTCTCCACCGTGGTTCGGATTCCACGTTAAACTGAAGGTCCTTCATTTCATCTCACAATCACCCTACAATTACACATTAGCGTAAGTGTGTATAACCCGAACGGGTAGTAAGACGCGGTGCTAATAATAATATTTCGAGATTAAGGCTTAAAAATAAATCAATAATGGTGCCTAAAAAAAATTACGCAAATCAAGGGGAAAAAAATCCTCCAAAATAACAAAAAATATCAAAATAATGACCCATAAAAATTTTCCACAATCAGGGGGTCATGAACAAAATTCATGCACACGTGAGCTTTGTCTGTGATGTACCAAAAATGATGGCATGTCGTCAAAATCCGGGCCGTGGTCTTGAGTCATGGTGAGACCTTTCAGTGGAGTGTACGATCGTGTCGTACAACTAAAAGAAACCAAATGTAGGGTTATTTTAAATAAATTATGTGTACAAACAAACACAGTCAATAATAAAGAAAACGTTTAGTTTTTTGGAACAAGAAATAGAACAAAAGTGAAAATAGCTACTTTTATAGTATTTAAAGTATTTGTAATTTAGTCTCTTGTTTTCATCTCTCACAATATTAACAACCATTCCAGTCTTATGGAAATGTCTGATCTTACATAAACTTACTTAGTTATTTCTAAACAATAAGTGTGCTAATAATTTTGTAAGTTTTGTTAATGAGAGACTTTCAAAAAGAGATAAAATTGAATAAGTTGTAGGGTATAGTCAATTTGAGGAAAATTTGAAGCATTTTATGTTTAATAAACTCTGTCTTTATTTCCCAAGTCCTTGACATTTAAAACTGGTTTTGATTTGTTTATTTGTTATTACTTTAGTTGTTTATTTGACTTGAAACTTTCGCTAGAAAGAAGAACTTGTAATAACGTATTCTTACGAGTTGTATTTTTATAAAGGTTTATTGTAGTGTGAGGCATTTATTGACTAATTGTGAATAAGGAGAGTATTGAGAGAGGCAAAATTAGGTCTGGCATACATCCCGACTACATACTTTTTCTTGTGGGCTGGAAGTTTGTCGGTAACTGCCGGCCAATTAGGATCCAAGTGAGTTCATCCCTCCACTTCATTGAACATAGACAAGGAGATATATTTATCAGTAGGAGACTCCTAACTCTTTGTTTCTCCTTTAATTGAAAACGAGCTTTCGAATTCACTGAATTATGACACAATTATTCACTAGTTTGCCCTTCAAATATTAAGGATTGAATATATATTTTTGACGTGAATACGTCTTTAAATTTGCAATCCAAAAAACCTAATGATAACAAAATCGGGGGATACAGTTTGGCGTTGTAGTTTCGAATCTATCCTCTACATCAAAAATTAAATTATACCACTGGATAGCTAAAGGATCAAAGAATGCATTAAGATTCGCGAGAACAGTGACGCATCGCGCGCGGTGAAAGGGGAAGCGCCGCCATTTTGAGGTTATTTAGCTGCGTATCGAGATTTGCAATTAGTATAACTTTTGACTCGGAGAAGCTACGATGTTCGTTTAGGTTTTAATCGTCAGATGTCGTCAAAATCTATCGATTTTATATAAAACATTAGTTTAAAGTAGTGACAGTGAATATAATAAGGTGTTAGAATACCAGAAATCTCGATGTATCTTTTATGCCATTTGTGTCGTACTTTTCGTATCACGGATCTATAATTAATAAAGTTATATTGTAACACAATAATTATTTGTTTCCTTGCTTTTATCCTAAATACATAAATAAAAATATTTTATTTAAAAAAATATATAACCCATTACATAAACGTATTCACGTACAACACACGGCCGTGTCCATGACCCCATTTTTTTTGTATGATTACTTGTCAACTATTGGAATGTATATTGTTTGGTTGTAATTGAGCTCGAAAGTGTGAGAAGGGGCTTCCCCCTGACTCCACTGCCGGTTTGATCAACTGGCGGGCCAGCCAGGAGGTGTATAGTTCACTAACAAACCTTGAAAGAGATCATTGTACCACACATAGATATGTACTTAACGTTTAAAACTAGAGGTTTTGCGAATATTCCCAAGAGACTCCAGACCAATCACATGACGACTCTTTCGTTCAAGTTCATCGACATGGTTGCACGGTCTCTTCTAGAGCTTCTACACGAACATATGCACACATTGCACAGCATTTTAGTGCTTTACCGAGGTGTCAGAATATAATCACACTGATGGAATATTGATGAGAGACGTAGATTCATTTGCTTCGATGGCCGTGTGGTCTAGGGCGTTACTCTTGTGTTAGACTAAATTGCCGATGACAGTGAGATCGGGGTTCAAACCCTGGTCGGGTGTACCTAGGGTATTATTTTTCCAAAAGGGTTATCCCATTTTCCTCCGTGAAAATGCGGGTACACTTCCTCTAAATTCAAACCTTCCTCATGCCTAACTCATTAGCGTAAATAGTACATACTAACCCGCCTCGGTGGCGTAGTTGGCTAACGCGCTTATCGTGTTGAGCCAGACTGCTGAGGACGGGGAGATCGAGGTTCGAATCTCGGTCGGATGAACAGGGTGTGGTTTTTACTAAATGGTTTTCCACTCTCCCTCCACGCAAATGCGGGTTCACTTTCTCTAATTCAACCTTCCCAATCCCTAATCCATTAGCAGTAATTAGTACTTAAAGCGTATAACCCGAACGGGTAGTAAGACACGGTGCTAAATATTATTATTAATATTATTATTACATACTACGTATAAACTAAACTGGTATAGTAAGATGTGGTGTTATGTGTGTATATATAAAAGGTATAATCTAAAGGAAATATACCAGTAATTGAGTAGAGGGAGAATGGGAAAACACCTTATGTACTGTACATCTTTCCACTAGACCAGCATAACGTCTAGACCGTTAGTTCACCGATGATGTGGGTTTGGATTGATTATCCCATTTTTATTTGGCGAATATTCTTTTTCGTAATTTTATCCATACATTATTATTATTATTATTATTATTAGCCCCGCGTCTTACTACCCGTTCGGGTTATACGCACTTACGCTAATGTGTAATGGTAGGTTGATTGTGAGATGAAATGAAGGACCTACAGTTTAACGTGGAATCCGAACCACAGCGGAGGCCTGGCATTCCCCACATTCACAAGATGTCTTGTCAGAGGTGAAGGAAGTGTTTGGTAATCAGATAAATCTTTGCCGGGACCGTTTATCCATACAATATGCCATGTCTGTCTGTTCTTGTGGCTACAGATGAAACGGTTAAATATATGTTGTTCAAACTTGATATTTGGATGCTATGTGATCAAACATCAGTGTATTTGTTTTTATTTTTACTCTAGCCCTCAAATTAAGGATAGTTTACTAACGAACAATTTTTGAAAATTCTAAGGTTTTCGAAATTGACTAACGATCAAAGCCGTATGTAGCATTTTTGCAAGATAAGGAAGGCAGGGTCAATAATTTTTTTTTTTATGAATAGGTATAATTAGTTGGTTAACAATTCAATAACCTAATATGTGATAGAGTTATGGTGACATATAAAATATTATTGAAATATTATTATTTAACTGGGACGATAAAAAATGAAAGCACAAAAAAAAACAATCTTTCTCAGCACTCAACCATTCATGACGCATCGAAACTAACAGTTGGCCAAGATATACCTACAATAAACTTCAAGGACGAAATTATTACAAGTATCGCTCCTCGCTGGAACAATTTTTGTTCTAGTCTCATTATATTGATATTGTTTTATCTAGTGTAAATTTATTTCTCAATGGGAGGGGGTTTGAACCCCCCCATGACCACCGCCACGTGCGTACGGCCCCGCTAATGATCTTATTTCAAATATATATATTAGATTAGGAATCAAATAGCCAGAGATATTATTTATGCATTTTAGTGAGGATTACTCCATCTAGATATCATATTCTGAAAATTGAAAAATGACACCTGGACACGGGAATCAAACCCGGGACCTTTGGCTTGGTACGTCAATGCTCTAACCACTGAGCTATCCAGGATTCGTGTCATGCCCAGGTTCATTCTTCACCCATATTTTAAGGCAGAGTCTATGATGAACGTACGAAGATCGTCGGCTACAAATGTGTGCCTTAAAATATGAGGGAAGAATGACGATGAGCATGGGACGAATCCTGGATAGCTCAGTGGTAAGAGCATTGACGTACTAAGCCAAAGGTCCCGGGTTCTATTCCCGTGTCCAGGTGTCAATTTTCAGAATATGATATATATTAGATTATTTAGATCTTAAAAATATTATATATTTTTTCCCGAGAAATACTTACTAAAGAGAGTTTTACTTTTACCATTAATAAACTGTATGGCAAAGTAACTACGATTGTATCGTACCATTTATTTTTAAATACGAATATTAATATTTAGGTTGCAAACGGTTGCTTTACAATGTGTGTATCTGATAATATTTTCAAAAAGATCGCCCCTTGCTTCTGTTCCCCACCCTATAAATTAAACTGTCAGATAACATGTTGTTTAAACATATGAAGTGTAGAAGATACTATAGTCGCGATGTGTTTCGCTCGCGAGTCTGAGAGAGAGTTAGAACGCGGACCAGTTCAATGACCTCAGCTCTAGACTGTTGAACTGGTGTTACAGCCGCAGGTAACTCGCGCAGCGAACACACTCTAATAAGTGGAGTGGGTCTCTCTCTGACCTTTATAGGTGACATGTAAGTACAGACATCGAACGGAAAACATCCATGTCCTCCCCCTAAAAACTAGGCTTAGTCATCATAAATGTTTTAGCTTAATTTTCTAGTAAAAACCTAAAATAGATTGTTGTTGATATTTTGTTTGAGAATATTTATGACCAAAATTATGGATAACAGACCCAAAATATGTATCTATACAAATGATTAATGTGTAACTTTTTCAGTTTTTTAAAGTACATTTGTATAAAAACTAACTAATACTATGTTTTATTATATGTATCATCTTTGGTATTAAAACTAGAACATCATTTGCATTATATATATATGCCAGACTCTTACTACATAGTGTATAGTAGAGTTCTGGTGGGGAAAGTCTTTCATTTTGTGTTTACTATCTCTTTTCTTTTTATTATTATTAGTATTATTTTGATAGCCAGAGGAAATATTCTTCAGATATAAATTTTGAGCAAAATTTCTAGTAATTTTTTTTTTTGCCGAGTCTTAATTTTCAAAATTCATTCACCAGTTAAGTACCTTCAAATTTTAATTTTAAGAAAAATAATTGAACATTGGATAAACAGCATTTCAAAATATCCCATTTTGATCAAAAACCTTAGAGCCATTTTCTAAGATCACTTGTAAATTTCTCTTAATTAGCGAGTTAAATCGAATCTATTTCAATGTATATTATGATATAAGTAATATATAATTATTAAGTAAGAACAAAACCCATCAAACTGTTCCGGCTGTAGCCCCGGGTACAGACAGAACTGTAAAACCCACTTTCTTGGGTTCGGGGGCACATTCGTCATAATCTCGTGGAATAAAATTGTCACAATTACAACACTTTCTATCTAAGACTCATGAGAAGGTAGAAATAGCAATATAATACATACAATAAACACAGTTTAGTTCTGTATCCTTGTTCTCGGAGTCTCTGCTGCTATCTACAGGACTAATAGTAAACTAACAACAAACAAGACCAGCCTTAGATGCTTCGTTCGGTTGGAAATGTTGTTTAATTATGTGCACATGTTATCAAATGTATTCAAGACGATGATCATTAAACACTTTTAGCAAATATTTGGTTAGCTTTGGCCTTCTTCTATTTTATAGTCACCATGTTACAGGACCGTCCAAGGAGGGGTGTTGTAAATATTAAAACCCCTCCTGGAAGTATTATAAACTAATGTAATTCCAGAGCAGTTTTTGATAGGTTCTACCGTTTAGTCACAAGAAACCTTCAAAGAAAGGCCCGCACCGACTTTAAAGCTGCTCCGCCATTATTTTTTTTTCGGGGGCTTATTTTTTACTTTTTGAAATTTTCCCGTAGGTTACAGGCTAGAAGCCATAAGGTTGCCAAATTTCAAGTTTATAGCTCATCTGGAATTGGGTTAACATTAATGTCAGTGAGTGAGTCAGCCATGTGGCTTTATAGTAGTATAATAATTACTCTCATGGGGCTGGATAAGGAACATAGTTTTTTGAGGTAACTTAGCCGAATTAGCTTTTAATGAGAGTGAAAAACCATTTATGGAAAAGCCACCCTCAGTAGACCCGACCGTGATTCAAACACCGATCTACCCGTCTTCAGCAGGCCAGTCCAACGTGAGAGGGACGCCTTAGACCATTCGGCCACTGAAGTGGGTAGAAAGTATTATTAATAACAGATTCCTGTAATTATTATTCTCATTGTTTAGGTTAGTAGCTTATTGGAGTCTTATTGTACAATTCATGAATCCTACAACCCCAAGTGTGTTTAAAAAAACTTTAAAATAATTCAAGAGGGGTTTAATGTAATGTTAAAAACTTCCTTGCAATCTTCCCCTGGGGAGACTTTTACCACGATTCAATGTAGGTGTACTCCAATTTTCATTGAAAGGGCCTTTAAGAAAATAGAAACATGTTTTATGCGAACAAAATTGATAACTGATAGTAGGGCCTACTTGTTTATTATTTCTATTCCTTTCTCTTTATTTTATATACAGTTTAGTTTTTCTTCTATAACGACGACATGTTTGTTATGATATGGAATTATACATCTCAATTATTTATTATTCACATCTTTATTCAAATTACGATATTTTAAATAAGAGCGGGTAGTATGATTTATTTGTGCTAAGTTGTTAAGTTGCAAGGTATGGCGACATCTTTCTACGTCTCTGTTTAAAAAGACAACGCAGTTTTGTGGACAGAAACGCACCTGGATGACCACACCTTTTTTCTTTTAGGAAGCTTCGAGAAGGAAATCTCGCTTGATATACCCCTTCAGGGTAGGCATCTCTTCACTTTCCTTCCTGACGAGGAGCCGTGTAGGTAGAGTCTATGACATCTTAATATGTGCTCTAAATCTCACGTGTCGGGAATTATCATGCATATAAAGTAATAGTCGGGCTTTTACTAAAATCTACAACGTGTGAAATATGTAGCAAAAAACTGTTAATCTACTTAAAATTAAAATCACTATAAAACACCAGAACTTTGAATTTATAAAAAAATACATCATCCCTTTTTAATTATTATAATACAGAACAGCAAACTTGGACCCAATTCAATCGTTATATCAAATGTCACACTAATGGTGGCATACAAACATTAATATATCAGGCTAGATCTTCTAAACGTTACATGCTTCGGGGATTTTTCACCATCTTCAAGTCTGAGGAAAACCAATGTTATTTCAAATTATTGTATGAAAATATGTGGTAAATTATAAATTTAAAAAAGTAAATATTAGAAATAGAAATAGTTGAGAGAAACTATAGTGTGTTATACGAAATATTAAATAGATAATCATTTATATTAAAAAAAAGCTTATAAATACCTTATTTGTATGAAAGATTATTGATTTTACTTCATACCATTGGAAAGTTTGTGAAATTTTACGGTTATATATGGTATTATGTTTAGTGAGATGATCAACCATACGTAAAAATTATTCCATATAACACCGTAAAATTTCACAAACTTTTCAATATTATGAGTTAAAACCAATACTCATTAATACAAATAAATTATCTATAAGCTTGTTAGTTTGAATGATTATCTATTTAACATTTCGTATATCACACTATAGTTTTTCTTAACTATTTCCATTTTTAATGTTTAATTTTTTAAATTCATTATTTTATAACATATATTCATACAATAATTTGGAATAACATTGGTTTTCCTCAGACTAGAAGATGGTGAAAACTCACCTAAACATGTCGTCATCATAGAAGAAAAGTATATAAAATAAGTAAAAGTGAATAAAAAAGAAGATATAACCTTGCTATCAATTATAATCACTCCTTACCAAATAAACATGAACATTATTAAAAAAAATTGATAATAATTATATTTATAGTGTTATTTTATAGCTATTGATAATTTCTCAAAAGTTATAGCTGCACAACAAGTTACTTCACGTATTAATACGTAAAAGTAGATCTAATAACCTTTATAGTCATCAAATAAGGCTCATCATATGAGAATTAATCTACATCCTTCAAACAAAAATATGTTTAAGGTTCGGCAATTGATGATAATTTCTTAAAATATGTAAATTAGGAGTATTAGCATTTAACAACAATGACGTGAACTTGAACTATTACTGAAATACATAAAGTAGCAGTATTATCATTTAGCAACAATGACGTGAGCTTGAACTATTATTGAAATACATAAAGTAGCAGTATTATTATTTAATAACAATGACGCGAACTTGAGCTATTACTGAAATACATAAAGTAGCAGATTTAGCATTTAGCAACAATGAAGTTAACTTGAACTATTACTGAAATACATAAAGTAGCAGTATTAGCATTTAGCAACAATGACGTGGACTTGAAATATTACTGAAATACAAAAAGTAGCAGTATTAGCATTTAGCAACAATGACGTGAACTTGAACTATTACTGAAATACATAAAGTAGCAGTATTATCATTTAGCAACAATGACGTGAACTTGAATTATTACTGAAATACATAAAGTAGCTGTATTATCATTTAGCAACAATGACGTGAACTTGAACTATTACTGAAATACATAAAGTAGCAGTATTATCATTTAGCAACAATATTAGCAACAATGACGTGAACTTGAACTATTACTGAAATACATAAAGAAGCAGTATTATCATTTAGCAACAATGACGTTAACTTGAACTATTATTGAAATACATAAAGTAGCAGTATTATTATTTAGCAACAATGACGTGAACTTGCACTATTACTGAAATACGGCTTTTAAAAATATTGTGTCCAGTATATTAAGATGTAAAAGATAAATTAAAAAAACTTCACTAGAGGTCACACTGTTTAAAACGTCAAGCTCACAGTAGTCTGGATTGCTGGTGACGGAGAAGTCTAGATTCGAATCACTGCTAGCTCATTTGGTAGCATGTTTGTCTACTGAGCTAAGTGTCCCGGGTACATTTCCCGGTATGGCTGAAAAATGCATCATTGGTGAACTGTGGGTTTCCCCTTTCACGGTGATTAATTAACGGCTGGGGGCTGGATGTTGTGCCTATTCTAGATTTAATTTAGTTTATAAGTCGTGTGCCGATATAATGAGTCGGTCCAGAAAGCGCACGTTAACTACCTCTAATAAAATAAGAAGAAAAACTGAAGAGAAAATACACACATGGCAATGGATTGGGGCTGAAACTAAGGGTTAGGGGGAGAATTTGCCCCTCATATTTCCCACCTCCCCAACCCTCCAGGATAGCAAATAAATTTCATTATAACTTACATACAACTACAATATATAGTACATCTCTATAAGGAAAACCTTTAGTTCTATATATTATTCCTTTTACACGTTCCTTTATACATGTCCTATCATTCTTTATTAATTTCTTTCTTCTCTCTTTTGTTTTTTGGTTTCTCTTTTAGGAAGTTGCGTTGCGCGTTTCACACTCCCACCTGACAAGGCCCCGCAGGGAGACCGGGGCCGGGAGGAAATTGCCCCCCCCCCCCTGAGATTTTGAGGTTGATAAATATTAGAATTAGGTTAATACCGCCCAACAGTGTTCTTAACTAGTGCTCGAACAGTGCCCCCAGCCAACAAACAGAAAGTTATAGAGAATATAGCTAATAAACTAATTACTAGCGCCCACCACCACATTATTCTTTGATCAAATATATGATAAAAGATTTAACGCCATCTTTGATCAAAGATGTGTTATTACACTACATCACATTTCTTTCACAGTCGCTACAATATATGTTATTAAAAAAATGGGCTCCGATGGTTTAATTCCAAGTGCAGCGACTGTGAGTGATATTGTGATAATCTCATTGTTGCTTAGAACGAGAAGAACACCTGTTAAACGATTGTGGACTCTACCTTGGGTTGAGAGACGAAATTCAAGAGGGATAAACATTTGCCTGCTAAAGGAGCTTCAAACTGAAGATCCGGAATCTTATCAAAAAAATTTACGCATGGACTATGAAACTTTTAAATATTTGGTAGCAAAAGTTACTCCATTAATTAAAAGAAAAAATACACACCTAAGAAATGCTAAGACTGCTTCGCACATGCAGGATAATCTTTCAAGCACCATTTTCTTTGATCGAACCTTAGAGCATGTTCTATAACGAAAATATGTGATCAAAGATCTGTAAAATATTTATGTGATCAAAGATCTTTGAGAAGTCATCAAAGTTACATCACATTTTCTTTGATCACATATCTTTGATCAAAGAAATTTGACAAAAATGTGATAGTGTAATACCGGCCTTAGGGTTGATAGCTAGGCGCATGCGCGCGCAATTCCAAAAGCATTCGACATTCAAATCCTCAATGTCAAGTGCGTCTTTTGAAGCTTCAATTTAATAAAATTTTCCCGGGTTGGGGAGGGGAGGGGGGTAACATACGATGTACTATGGACCACCCTCTAGACCCCTTAGGTTGCCCCCTCTTCCCCCACGAAGAAAAGTCCTATGGGCGCCCATAAATGGGTATCACGCTTTAATATTTACGTTGTTTTTTTTGCTATTTTTTTTAATGAAAAAACTTTATTGTGGATTCGAGATTTGTCTGTAATTTGATAGAAACAATTTTTAACTATCAATATCCGAAGTTGACAGAGATAAAAATAATAAAATTTTGATACCCTCCTATTCCCTCTTCAACAGCTTTCTTTTCATTTTGTCTTGTTCAATAAACTTATGAAAAATGTGATGTTTATTTTCAATAGGTTCAGCTACCACTAAATCTTTGATTTTGTTAATTTTTCGGAAACTTTTTGTTGTTGCTAAAATTGGTTCATTAAGCTCATATAAAAAATGCAGAATTACGTTCAGGTGTTCTAAAATTCCCTTCCCCAAGGTTAAATTTCCGAAACTTTCTCTCAAAATGGGGGTGAGGGGGGCTTGCCACACCCCCGGAAGATGGGACTCCAATCC